>PVJL010020871.1:0-11347 GCA_004026885.1 Lyroderma lyra
GTCGGTGCAGGAGCAAACCCGTCGTGCAGGCACAAACCCGTCAGTGCAGAGAACAAGCTGGAGGGTGCCCAACAGGAGGCCGGCGAGGATGAGAACAAAAGTAAATCCATTACATTAAATGTAAAATAATTTAACAATCGTCAAAAAATAAAAATACAAAAACCACAGAAGGAAAGAGGGAAGGGAGCCCCCTCACAGCCGTCAGTGAAAGGCAGCGCACACAGATGACAGGCCAGGCACACGGTCACGTGGGACAGGGACGAGGGGGGCGAGCCACCTCCGGGCGTCCTCGGGGACCCGTGCGGAGCCATCGCCGGGACACGCGGTCGTGCACGCGAGGGGAGAGCTTCCGAACGACGTGCGTGCCACGCTGCCGTGTGTGCGTGGGTGCCTAAAAGCATGTCTGTGCCCGGGAAGGGGACCTGGGTGTCGGGGAGGCTGGGCGGGACGCTTCCTGTTTAATTCCTTTTGAGTTCTGGCCGATGTGAATGTCACCTCTTCCCAAACAACTTTCAATAAAGGGGAGCCCAGAACCTCTGCGGGTAACCGGTCCCTCAGGGTCCACCAGCACGCGACCGCAGCGGGGACCCACCCAAGACTGCAATTGCGTGTTTGCGTGTTTCCGAGTCTTGGAAACGATTATGTAACCCGAGCTCCGTCTGAAATCTCATCCCGGGGAGGTTCAAGGCAATTGACCATAATTTCCTGCTGCATTGAATTTCGTGTCTCAGAGCTGGACGACATTTCTTCAGAAAAGCTAAGACCGAAAGGTTTTTAAGAGGCCGACTCTAATTCCACTTCAGCTAAGAGACTTCTTTTTCCCTAACTAAAGCCGTCAGATTTCTCCCGAAGCAGTTTTTACCTTCTTATCTCAGACAGCAGGTCCCGTACCTGGAAGTCTGAGCCCCAGCCGCTGACCAAGGCCATGCAGGAGGGCCATCTGCCCACTCTGGACAGCAAAATCGCAAGTAAATGAATCATGTAGAGTAGGTCGGGCCCCTCTGGAAGCTTCTTAGAGCAGCGGTCCTCAGCCTGTGGGTCGCGACCTCTTTGGGGGTCAAATGACCCTTTCACAGGGGTCGCCTGAGACCATCGGAGAACACGTATCAGACATTTACATGACGATTCATAACAGCAACGTGACAGCTACAAAGTAGCAACGTGACAGTTACGAAGTAGCAACGACAATAATGTTATGGGGGTCCCCCAGCACGAGGAGCTGTATTACAGGGTCACGGCGTTGGGAGGGCTGAGAACCGCCGCCCTAGAGTTTTACGCGTGTAAGAAAGAAGTGTAATTACTGCTGCACGTTTTGGAATAAGCGCTGTACGCAGTCCCCACGTCGTTCTCACGTCATCACAACGAGAGCTCAGCGCGCAGGCGCCACGCAGGGCTGTGGGGCGTGCTCCTGCTGACTTTGGAGGCTCCACTGCCCCTGCCCGGGGGAGGGGTCTGCGTGCTCGGGTAAGGGGGCAGGCACGCGGCCGGTGCTCACGTCATGCCACGTCGTCTTCCCGAAGTGTCTTCACGTTACACGCTGAGCTCCCGGAGACACAGGTCGGCACGGTATTCCCGGGCAGGTGTCCCGACAGCTGGAGAAGGTTTTCCAGGTTCAGTTCTTCATGTTACCCCCAAATTTGCATGACGCAGCCTAGACAGACCCCAGGCCTGAGTTGGACTTTGCATATTGCCAGCTACGCGGGAGCTGCCAGGGGCTTCGTGGTCCCCCAAATATTGAGTAAGATTACACGAACCCGGAAATAAACCCATTTGCCACATGGGAGTAACCCTCACGTAACACGTCGTACTGATGGCAGTTTGCATTCGTGCCTTAATAAAAGGTGATTCTGAATATTTTAGGAGGAAAAAATCATGATTAGAAATCATGAGCCCTTTTAAATGTTCTGTCCTTTACACGTTTCGTTCCATGTTTATGAAAGTATGTTCACATTTGTATACTTGGAATTCAATTTCATTTATTTTTTAATACTTTAGCTCATGCCTGTCAATAGGAGCTTCTGTGTGATAACCTGGATCATAGCAATATAATCCGTGTGTGTCCACAGCCGTGCATGTCCGCAGCCGTGCATGTCCACAGGCGGCCGTGTGCCACGTGCTTCCGTGGCTCCTCCGCAGGCGGCCGTGTGCCACGTGCTTCCGTGGCTCCTCCGCAGGCGGCCGTGTGCCACGTGCTTCCGTGGCTCCTCCGCAGGCGGCCGTGTGCCACGTGCTTCGTGGCTCCTCCGCAGGCGTGCATATCTAACAGCTCCGCAAGGGCACGGATGGCGCAGACAGCCACTGTTCGCACGACGGGCCCAGGGTGACTGGGGTGATGGGCTGGGAGCAGGTGCGGGCGTGGGTGGGCAACGGGCCCCCCCGGCCTGCTGCACCGCTGGCTGCGTGTCAGCCACTGAGGCCCGCGGGGAAGATCGTCCCCTCTGAGGGCTGATGCGTCATCACGTACACGCTGGTCCGGCCTTCGGCGCTTTGTACTTGTGTTTATGTCGAGGTCTCTGATTCCATTGGGCTTTGCCTGGGGAATGGGTCGAAGGCTTTTCCAACTCTGAGCCCTGGGGTCCCGTGCAGTTATCGCCCAGGGGGCCTTCCGGGCAAGATGGAGGGGGAGGCGTGTGCGACTGACCCTGACGGCCCAAGAAAGCTGAAAGTCTGCTGGGCTTGGGGGGCTCGTGCCTGCCTCGTTGGTCTTTCTCGGGCTCCTGCTGTGCGCCAGGACTGTCCCAGGGGCTGGAACGCCGCAGGGACCGGACAGCCCGATGCCTTGCCTTGACGGCGTTTCTATCAGGGCGACAAACAACAGTGTAAGCGTGTGCAGCGTATCAGATGGAGATGAGCTCTGGGCGGAGAACACAGCACCAGGGTGGGGGCGGGGGTGAGGGAATGGGGGGCTCACAGGGCTCCTCGCGAAAGCAACCTTCGAGCCAAGACCTGGGGCCCTCTTGTCGGGCACGGGTCCTGTGCAGGCGTGCCTGGAGGGCTTGATGGCCAACCAGGAGACGGGGCAGAGGGAGGGCGGGGCGAGTGCGTGAGTCCTGTGGCCAGAGCCAAAGCTCGAAGAAGAGCTGTAACAGAAGAAGAGCCATCTGGCTGGCAGGGGTGGTCACGGTCACACGGGAAGTCCCCAGCCCCACCCAGGGACTTGTCCGGTGTGTCTCCCATACAGACCTGGGGCGCTGGCTCTGGGTTCCTCCCCTGCCGGGAGCCCACTGAAGCTCAATGCTTTTGCCTCTCGCACCCCGGCTAGGGCTGGGCCGTCACTGTCACGGTGACACATGGTCTGCATCTCTCTTCTCCACTAAGATGGCATCAAGACACGTGGCACATCGGGGCGGGATGACCTGGCACAGGAGAAGCCATCTCCACAGTCACCAGTGTCTGCGAGGTCCCGGATGGGAAGGACCTTTAGACCTCCGCCCTGGACCTCTCTGGGCCTCCGTCCTCTCCTGTGAAGTGTCCCGCTTCATGGCATGGCGCTTGGTCACCGTGTTCTTTGCAAAGACAAAGCCCGGGTCTTGTTCATCTGCAGTCCCTGGGGCCTCTCTCGCAGTGACGTTGGAGTAAGTATCCACCACAGAAGTCGTCACTAAAAAGCAAACGCAGGAAGACCCCTGCCATTTAGGAAGTGGATGCGTTGATGAGTGTGCATGGTCCAACGGAGCAGCCCCGGCTACCAGAGCTCAGCAAGGCGCCGCGCCAGCAGTCCCGTTCCGGACCCACTTGGCACGTCGGGGGGCCGGGGGCACACCGTGGGCACCATGAGGCTGCACAACGCTCCCTAGCACAGACACCTCGGGACCCCTCCCGGGGCCTAGAAGGGTGTAGGGGCTGGGGGGACAGTTGGGGAGGGGATCGTGAACCAGCACCACAGCCGTTGATTCTGACTGCTTCTGTGTTTGGGGACATGTTTGGGGACATGTTTGGGGACATGTTTGGGGACATGTTTGGAAATGAACGTGTAGGCAAGTATTAATGGCAGAATGACAGAACAAATTACATCTCTGTCCACACACCCACCCGCACACCATATGTGACCCCCCCTTAAGGACCAACCTCTGTCCCTTGGCCCCAACCCCCCACTTGCAGGTATAACTGGCTGCTGGCACCGGTCCAGGAGCCACTGTTGACGGAGACCCTGGCGGCCTTGACCCGGCCCAGCCGTGAGGGCCGAGGGAGAGGGAGACCCAGACAGGCCTGGAGGGGACGAGTGGGCAGGGGGTCCACCGGCTTCTTTTTCTCCTCTCTGTTATGTAAACACTGTCACTTGCCATTAAGTGTGACGCCGACGTTGATTAGAGAGCCCGCGTGACAGCTCAGTGGAAAACACTCTCCGCTCGTTACGCAAACATCCAAGGCCTCACTTTTAATTACTCACTTGGTGCCGGATTAAGCCCCGTCCCTGACAACAGCACGGCCCCTCTCCCGCAGAGGTCAGACCAGATGAGCCCCAGCCCGTCGCCCACACCCCGACCCTGGGCCCGAGAAGCGGGGTGCCCCTCCATCGGGAGGCGTGACTGAACCAGGAAACGGCCGCGCTTCCTGCTGGCGTCCTCTCTTTCGGCTTTAGCCCCAAGTGTTCGTCTAGGAGGGGGGGACCTCCTAGGACCCCGCTTTCTTCGGGGAGGCGAAGGGAAGTGTGCACGCGGAGCGTGAGCTCCCGGGAAGGCTCAGACCTCCCCGCAAGTAAGGGCTTCCAGATGCCTTTGCGGTGGGCGGCGGGAAGCCCTGTGACATCGTGGGCTTGGTCATTCAGGCCGTTGCTTTGCACACAGGCCCAGGGCACCTACTGGGTGCCAGCCCACCGCTGCACGTGTGAGAGTCTGTCCGTCCGGGGGGAAGGCAGACACGAGGACAAGTCGGGGTGACTGGGTTCAGGGGGTGCTGGGACTGAGGCCTGTCCAGGCACGGCAGGGCACAAAAGAGGGGCCAGGAAGAGCTCTGTGGGGGGCAGCCAGATGGGAGATGACCAGGGGACAAGGGCAAGAGGGCGCCGTGAGAGGCAGTGGGGCCGCGAAGAGCTCTGAGGACGTTTACGGGTCTGGGAAGGAACCGGTGTGGACACGGAGGACACGTGCGCCGCTCCGTCACGGCCCGGGACCTGTGGGCGTCCTGCTTTGTTTGCGAACACGCCCCTGAGCGACCCCGGCCTTCCCAAGGCACAAGCCAGGAACCGTCTTTCCCAGCTGCCCTTGGGGTTGCGGCACACCACGTGACCTTGGATCCACCCATCAGACTGCGTGTTGGAGGGCAGGCGGGTAGGGTGGCCTTGCGGACGCCGCCCCACCCAGGGCGGTAACACACTCGCCAGCACCGGCACCGGGCCCCCCGCTGGACGACAGGTGGCCGCCACTCCGGCCCGTGTGTGAGCTGCCCAGCTGCGGCCCTGCCTGTCCCGGAGGTCCCGACCACGGCCAATGTCCCCGTCCCTTTACACTGACTGGGGTGGGTTCTGCTGCTTACAGCCAAGAATTCTGGTTGGCACAGCCCAGCGGCATTCCTTCCGGTCCCCGGGAGCCCCCCAGGGCTGACCCAGGAGCCTCTGCTCCATCTTCACCCCCAGCGGCTCCCCTTCCATCGCTTTGATGCACGGAGCTCCCGAGTGAAGATCGTCTTCGCAAAACAATGACAATAGCAATGACACCCAACCCGTCACTGAGCGCTGGCTGCTTGCTGGGCATTGTGTGGCCAATGACATTGGTCCAAGATGGTCCAGCAGGATCTCTGGCCTCCCAGTCACTTCTTATGAGGTGACTTTGAGACCCCCCTGTCCCACCCACACGACGTCCATGGCCTCCCCTGGAACCCAAAAGGCTTCTGACGCCTGCAGAAGTGCTGCCTGCATGTGACCCCCAGAGCCCGCGAGCTCCCCCCATCTCCTGGGCTTCTCGGTGTCAGAGCCCAACCGCCTCGCGGTGGCGAAGCCCAGGCCCGGGACAGAGTGGCAGTGCGCGGCCTGTGTCCTCACCAGCCAGGGGACAGAGGCTTCCAACCCCGCCCCCACCTGCCCCATAACAACCACCCGGCTGAGCCTAGTCAATGCCCTGAAACGTGAGGCACATTAGTAAAACAGGGGCTGTTCTCAGCCACAGGGTTTGGGATGATTTACTGTTGTGGCACTAGATACCTGGGACACACCGTTCGTATTGGCCACAATCCGATGAGGCAGGCACTATATTATTATTACATTATTACTATTATTGTTACATTATTAATTACTATTATTGTTACATTGTTACTTTTTTTTTTTTTAATTTTTATTTATTTATTTATTTATTTTTTTGCTTTTTGGTATGTGGGTAGCTCCCTGACTGGGAATCGAACCCAGGCCGCAGCACTGACAGCGCCAGCGCCGAAGCCTTAAGCCACTACACCACCAGGGAACTCCCACATTGTTACTATTATTATTATATTATTACTATTACTGTTACATTATTACTATTACTGTTAATTATTACTATTATTCCCCTCACTTTGATCAGCGAAGTAGCCAAGGCACAGAGAGGGTGAGTACCGTGCTAAGTGACACACAGACAGATGCTAGCTGTGGGGCTAAGGTGCCAACACAGGCCGTCGGCTGTAGAGACGGGGCAGGTGAGTGCGTGGCCCGCGGCCTTTCGCCCTGTCGTAGTGAACAACAGAGTCACTGGAGGGTTTGAATGGGCAAGTGCAGGGTGGACACAGCCTTGGTTAGCTCGGTGTTTGAGGATGGTCGCTCCAGCTGTGCTTAGAGGAGAGACTGAAAACGGGTGTCAGGGCCAGGCTGGAGGCAGACAGGCCGCCTCGGCCATGGCAGCATCTGAGTTCATGATGACCCTCAACCCGAGCGGCGGCCATGGGGATGGATAGAAGGAAGGAGATGACAGATGGCTCCAGGGTGGGCCTGCGGCTTGGGGAGAACGGGGACCCAGGGATGGAGCACCGGCCCACGTCCCCACGGGTTCTGTGGGCAGCTGGAGGACGAGGACCCCAATTGTCTCATTGATGTTGGCAACGGCTAAATGACGTGAATCACGGCTCCCTAACTGTCGGCTTTGGCTATTGGCTAATATCAGAGTTGTCGTCAAACATCTCGCAAGGATGGATGGCGCTGGGCCTCGTATCCGCGGGGATGGGCTCGGGTCTGCTGCCATAACGATCAACCCGGAAGTCTTGGTGACTCATTCAGCATGTCGTCTGAGGTCGGCAAGCACTCTGGTTCCACGTGTCCCCTTTCCAATGGCCCCCATCTCAAACATCAGCGGTCACCCCTGTCAAGGGAGCAATAGCTTTGGAGACTCTCAGGCCAGCGATTACATCTTTCACCCACAACTGATGTGGGTTACGTCCACTCGCACCGATTGGCCACCAGCAGTCACCTGGCCCCACCCAAATGCAGGGGGTCCAGGAAATTCAGCCATGTCCCCAGGAGGGGTGCGGGGTGGGGGGCAGCAGTTTCTGCTACGTCGTGGTGGACACACGGCCCGTCCTCCCCGAGGAGCATGCCGTACCCTGACGTCGTCCTGGTTGTGGAAGTCACTTGTGCATCCATTCCTCTGGCTGACTGTGAGCGCCTCACGGGCCCAAAGGCCGACCCAGAACTCTCTGTCGTAGCAAATGTCCACATTGGCTGGGTGCTGGTCGCACAGACTAAGAATGCATCAAGGGTTTTCTGAGTGGACGTTATATTTCAGTAAGAAGTTCCTCTTAACAAGGTCAGGCCTCACACGTTCTGGCCCGGAAAAGCCCTCTTATCCCAGAGCCTCTGAACTTGGGAACGGTCCCATGCACTCCTCATCCCAGTCACTCAGGGGATCGGAACGCTGGGCCTCCGTCGGACGGTCACTCAAGGGGCGGGATCGGCCCAGCCTCCGTCTCATTCGTTCCCCTCGGGGCCCCTCTGCGTCCCGGCTGGGCTGGCTACAACGCGTGGCTGGCCGGCGTGAGCCTCTCAGATGTACCAGGTCCATCAGCTGGAAACCCGGGGGACACGCTGGTCCCCCGGCCCGTGCCCCCGGGACCTGGCAAACATCTGACCCCTCCTGGATGGCTTGTCCAGGGTCAGCCTGTTACGCACGAGTCCTGACTAAGCGGTCGCCCTCCCAGTGCTCAAGTATGATTTGCGGCTTAATTGCAGCAGGAAAAAATAAGGAAAAGTGCACAGCCCAGCCCGGGCCATACCCATAACTCACGGCCCCAGTAAAACCCCCGGGTGCCGCTGTGACTTACGGCCGTCTGAGAGGGGTGCGCCCTGGGGCCAGAGGACGGCCCAGATGTTTCCGGGATGGAGCATTTTGGAGTTTATGGGCCGGAGAATCCAGGCTTCCCAAGGGTTACGGCAAAGCTCAGCCGGGCCCTAGCTCGGGGTCCGGGGGCCCAGGAGAGGCCGTGCTCAGGCTGCCCCGGGGGGCAGGGCGCGTCGGAGGCTCTGCGGCTGCCCCCGCCTCTCCGAGACGGCGGCAAAGCCTGCGGAAGCCCCTCGTCATGCGGGAAGCCGGCCTGCGCGGGCCCCCACGGAGTTAGGGGGCGAGGTTGTGAGTGGCAGAGAACCGAGGTCACACAGCTCACACCCTGAAGGGAATTTATGGGCTCACGTAACTGCAAAGTCCAAAGATGGTTCGCGTTTCAGGGGAGCCTTGCCCGAGGGGCTCTCACAGGATGTCACCAGGGAGAAGGCGTCTTCCACCAGTGCCCCCCTCTTCCCATGGTGGCTGCACAGTGCTCACGGGGAGCCCCAGGATTTCTCCCGCAGGAAGCAAAAGGGCTGCACCAGGTCCAGCCCTCACAGCTTCTGTGTTCCCCCAAGTGTTGAGCGAAGACCCCCCCCCCCAACTCTCACCGGCCCCCCTGGGTCAGGTGTCCATTCCTGAACCAACGAGCACCCGGCGGGTAGGAAGGAAGGTGGGACACGCTGAGTAGGTGGAGCCACGAGGGTCACCGAAGGTCAAGTCCACAAGGAAGACGTGTTTTACCAAAAGTAGCAGAGATGGCTGCCCCCAGCAGGCGGAGTCTGCTGCCTGGAGCAGGATGGCCAGGCGCAGGCCAGGGGCCAAGGGCAGCGTGGGCCGGGGCCAAGGGCAGCACCAAGGGCAGCGTGGGCCGGGGCCAAGGGCAGCACCAAGGGCAGCGTGGGCCGGGGCCAAGGGCAGCGCAGGCCAGGGGCCAAGGGCAGCACCAAGGGCAGCGTGGGCCGGGGCCAAGGGCAGCGCAGGCCAGGGGCCAAGGGCAGCGCAGGCCAGGGGCCAAGGGCAGCACCAAGGGCAGCGCGGGCTGGGGCCAAGGGCAGCGCGGGCTGGGGCCAAGGGCAGCACCAAGGGCAGCACCAAGGGCAGCGTGGGCCGGGGGCCAAGGGCAGCCCCCACTTGTTCTTGTAAACCAAGTGTCATCGGGACACAGACACGTCCGTGCACAGACTGAGGCTGGTCTCACACTGAGGGGCAGCTGAACAGTGTCCGTCTGACCTGAAAGCCCTGCAGCAGCCCCCCGGCCCGCCGGCCCCTCACAGGGGACACCTGCCAACCCCTTCTCATCCTCCTGAGGCGATGGCTCATCACTTCCGGGGGCCAGACACCTTGAAAGCGGAGTCGGCGCCTGCTCACACCTTCTGCTCTCACGCAGGCTGGGGACCAAGGTGGGGGGCCAGGGTGCAGGGAGGGGGGCAGGGGCCAAGCACGCTGGTGCGGGGAAGGGCACCTGGTCCGAGGCGCACTGCCCGCTGGCCGGGCGACTTTGGACAGGTCACGTGTCTTCCTTGCCCGGGGGGACGGGGGACGGGGCGGGTCCACACCTAACAGAGGAGCTCCCACCGCTCAGTCTGTGTTTCTGGGTCCTGCCGTACGGGGAGCCGCTCCCCCCTCCTGGTTCCCAAATCTGTCTGCAGTCGGCAAAACCCATCACTGGGGGCGCTGAGGGGCACCATCCTGCGTGGCGGGAGGAAGGGGGCACGCTGGCACCCTAACCGGCTGCGATCACCTGTGCATCAGACTCTCGCCCTGCCACCGGCCGTCGTGACCGGCCAGAGTGTCACGTTGCCTCGTTTTCACAAAGTCGTGTCCACCCTTTCCTGGCAGATCGTCCCCATCCCAGGCGTCTGAAACGCCAGCCTCCGGCAGGATGGGATGGCTGAGCCCCACTCGCCTGGGGGGTGCTCGTGTTCATGACTGCGTAGGTGCGCAGCTGGGACTAGCGCCTGCGGAGGTGCGGACAGGGCAGGTGCACACGGGCTGAGCTGGGAGGGGCTCAGGGACTCACTCAGCTCCAGAACCTGCCCTTGCATCCGGAGAATTTACTCCTCGCCACTTACACTGAAGACGTGGTGGCCGGGTTACAGGAGATTTCTGCTCTGTAGGCAGAAAAGCGTGTACCCGCAGGCACGTACACCCACAAAAACGTCAGCACCCTTATGCACACCCAGGGGTACACAGCCATCCCTAAGAGCCCGTGCACCTGCCCGTGGGAGGGCACCTGCGGATTGGTGCAGACGGGAGCCCGCAGCAGCCCCGTGGCTGTGCTCCACAGCACCCGTGCATGCTCAGGCGTGCTGGCACTTACGTGCCCGGGTCACACGGCACCTTCAGGAGGCCCTGAGCACGGAAAACGCATGGAGACTCCCTGCTCGCCGTACCAAACGGGACTTGCTTTTTGAAACGTCAAAAGTCAGAAAACATACGTGTGTGCTAGCAACAAAGTAACTTCTTTCTGAATTTTTCTGATTGCAACATTATATAATGAATTCTCCACGTGTGCCCCGATCTGTCTGTCCCTTTGTTCATCCACCCGCTGCTCGGTTCATTTCAGGGCCTCAGTTTCCCTGCAGCCCTGGGCAGGTCACGTGTTTAAGCCCGCCTCCCGGGTGAGCGAGCAGTGACGTGTGCCGTGTTCACACAGCTGCACGTCCCAATGAGGAGTGAGCACTGACCCGTGGCCACACCAGTGCTCCCCACACGTCTGTGGGTACACACCCCCCAACCCCACATGCACACGCGTACTCACACATGGACACACACACACACACACACACACACACCCCTCACCTCTCGTGTCGTCTCCATCGCGCGGCATGAAATCGTCTGCCTCTGTGCCGCGTTCTCACCCAGGGTCTCGGCGGGAGCACGTCCCCATGTCACCGAGACCCCCTGCAGCCGTGCGGCACCAAGGCCGCGAGGAGTCTCTGCGTGTGTCTCCTGGTTCAGAGATGAGAGCACTGAGGCGCGGAGAGAGGGGCCCGAGGCCGCACCCACCCACACCGGCCCTGGGCTCTGTGGCCTCCCTCCGGTGGGGACGGAAAGAGCATAGAACCAGACACCCCCCCAACCCGGAGAGGGGCACCTGACACCCCCCCAACCCAGAGAGGGGC
>PVJL010020872.1:0-11405 GCA_004026885.1 Lyroderma lyra
GAGGCCAGCGCCTGATCCACCCTTCAGAGCAGTTTTGGAACTCTTTCTGGAATGGCCATCAGAGCTGTCGTCGTCCCCCAAATCTGACAGTTAAGTTCGCGAACTTGCCACTGAGCACCTACGTCAACAGCACTGTTCAAACTGCAAGGTTACGACACCCTGCCGAGGCGTTTCCCAGGAAAACAGCCTTCGTGCCTCACCTGGAAAACGGCCCTGAGCTACCGCGCCTGCGAGCTACCGCGCCTGCGAGCTACCGCGCCTGCGAGCTACCGCGCCTGCGAGCTACCGCGCCTGCGAGCTACCGCGCCTGCGAGCTACCGCGCCTGCGAGCTACCGCGCCTGCGAGCTACCGCGCCTGCGAGCTACCGCGCCTGCGAGCTACCGCGCCTGCGAGCTACCGCGCCTGCGAGCTACCGCGCCTGCGCTACCGGCTATTTCCCAAGGGGCTCTTGTTGGCTTTCCAAGTCAGTGTTAATTCCTTAAAGCTTTCTGGTGACATCCAGAATGTGTGCCTGTCTCTCTCAAAAGTGACACTCCCGTCAAGCCTCATCAAGAGTTCCTAATTGTGTCCTGTTACAAAGACAACACGTTCCTATCGAATTATGCAAACAGCCCTATTGCCATCAAAATAGTAATTACTCATCAGAGTCCCCAAATTTCTGGAGGGATCGGTGGGGAGAAAAATATAAATGTTTCAATACCTCTCACAAAGGTATAGTTCACCTAACTTCTCTGAGAGGAAAAAACAAGTTAAATTCATTTGTTTGTTAGCTTTTCTACAAATCCTCATCCAGGTTGAAGGCATGGTTTGAAGTCGTTCTCAGGAGCCTCTATCCGAAAATGAGCCCGAGTTCCCTCCATGGATCTTTCTGGAGCTGGAGCATGCTTGCAAAAGCATCAGAGCAAATCGAAATGACAAGACCCAAAATGACAGGGTAATCGATCTGATCATAATGCAATTGACAATATATCACGTGAAGGGAACAGAATGACCCATGAAAGCATACCACGACTTTGTAGATAGACTCTTGGAGATTTTTATACTTGAGGACGAACACGAACTGTCAGAGATGGGTGCTTGAATACGGGTTACCACACAAGGCCTGATTCAGAGGTGAAGCGGTTTTGCCCTCGGACAAGACGATCATTTTTATTCTCTATGAAAAACTGGACTTGAGGACATTTACTGGGCAGCGATGTTTCTGTGTGTAGTATATATGAAAACAAAACAGAAACCGACTCCTTTTTGTTCTTCAGGACAGAGCTGCATCCTCTCGTGAGCGTTTCCCTGCCCCCCCTCATCAATTCGGTTCTCACTTTAAGTTTTTCTCTCCGCTCTCACTAACTGGTCCCCACGAAGAGGCCGTGAAGTGAACGACCCTGCAGCATCAAGCTCAGTGTCAGCTAGGTGTTGGAGAGCAAAGACACAGCGTCTTCTTCACTCATAAAGGAAAACCCCTCTGTTGTATTTGCCAGCTCCCTTTTCAGGTCCCCAGGGCAGAGAGGGTGAATGTTTGGAGTAAATAAACTTGCCCCTGGTTTCGAGAGAGGGGAGCTAGGGCTGGGGAAACACGTCAAAGAGGCTCTTGAATGAAGGACACGAGTTGATTCATTTAAAAGAGCCGTGATCTTCGGCTCTTACCCTGTCCACTAGGAAAGCATGAAGCCACCCTACCCGCAAGGGGAAGAGAGAGCAAGAAAGGGAGCACTTGCAATGTAAAGAAAGGAATGAATAAATAATAAAATGAACAAATAACATTTGTCTTGATAAAGAAGTTGGTTTCAATAGATAGACTTGCAGGCAAACTCTCCAAGGGAGGAAATGAAATCAGCACACTGGGAATACGAGCGAGGAAAGAACCACGGATTTAAAGGGACCTCAAGGGGTTCCCTGGGGGTGTGGCGGCGAGGCTTCGGCGCTCTCAACGCCGTGGCCTGGGTTCGACTCCCAGCCAGGAAGCTACCCAAATCTATGTGTGTGTGTGTGTGCGTGTGTGTGTGTGTGTGTGTAAAATACAAGGACATCAAAAAGAGATAAAGTATTCTCATTAATTTGACATCAATAACTCTGAATGTCACAAAATACATGATCCATACTGTGTGACTGGCACCCTTTGCCGTTGTTGGCGCTCTGTACTCATTCCATGGAACAGGCCCCACCTGTGCAGGTAACGTGCTCCTGAACAAGCCCCACCTGTGCAGGTAACGTGCTCCTGTACAAGCCTCACCTGAGGGTAACCTGCTCCTGAGTCCTACAAATCTTTTTAGCCCATCAGCCAACATGAGGGTTGTCTAGAGACTACTAAAATACAACCCAATTCACACACACACAGAGCTCTGTAAATGAGTGAAATTACGCTCATTAGATGAACTGATTTAGAAGCAGCAAATGAGTGAACAGGAGAGCCAGACGTAAAGAAGATGTTTGCAATACATAAACTAAAAAGCACACAGTACACAAGGAATTCCTGCAAATCAATAAACACACAGAAAACGCAAGGCAAAAGTAGCCACTCCACCAAGAGGACGTCCTCACGGCCTGTAAACATACAAAGAGGTGCTTAACGTGCTTAGTCATCGGAGAGCTGGACGCGAAAACCACAGGAAACACCACACAAACCCACCAGGATGGCTAACATTAAGCAAAACAAAACAAAAACATGCAGCGACAACAGCCAGCGAGGATGACGAAGGGGACTGGAACGCTGACGATTCTGGTTGGGGTGTAAACCGGTTCAAGCACTCGGGAAATGTCTTTGAAGGTGCGGACCGAGGGGCGCACGCCTGTGCCTAGGAACCGGTGCTCCCACTCCCGGGCGTGCGCACCCCACATAAATGTGCACGAGCGTTGACCGAAAGACACAGACACAGGATTTCACCCCATAATGGGCAAACCTCCCCAGTGCTCGCCGTGGTAGAATATTAAATAAATTGTGGAATGTTCAAGCTATGGAAGCCTAGATGTCTGTGAAGATGCCCAAGTCCCTGCTAAACTCAACAAAACAGATCAACCTGCAAATACTGAGTGCAAAAAGCAAGACAGGAGGAAGCACACGCTGTGTGATTGCATCTGTACAGACTTCCAAAGCAGGCCACCTGCAGGACGGTCATAGACAACAGCACAGGGACAGAGGGGCGCTCAGGGCCTGGGGTGGAGACGTCCCGGGCTGGGTGAAGTTAGACTGTCACCAAGGGGGTTGTCGCGTGCGTGCCTTCCTTCCGTCAGAAGTGTGTTGCCCCGTACCTTTGTGAATTAGCGAGTATTTGTGGATTAATGCGCTTCTCTTTCTGGAGAGAATGCCTCACTAAAAGATTTACTGAAGAGATAATCGGGGGTTGCAAGATACTGAGTGGATTGCACAACGCACTAATGTGTTGCAGCCACAGCCTGATGTCCCCGCAGGGGATGACCTGTACCAGGGACCGCAGAGCACGTCAGGAATGTGCACATGTTCAGAGAAAAAACACAGTACCCGGGCTAGGAAAAATGAGGGTGACCTCCGGCCGCGATGCGGTCCTGTTCGGGTGCCTTCGGTGACGGTCAGCTCCGAGGAGTGCAGCACTATCTTTTTTATTAAATGTATTGGGGTGACATTGGCTGGTAACGTGGTATAGGCATCAAGGGTACAGTTGTACAATATATCGCCTACGTGCTGCATTGTGCGTTCCCCACCCGGAGTCCGTGCTCCTTCCGTCATCGCCTCTTGCCTCCCCCACCCCCTCCCCCATCCCCCCCAGGTGACCACTGAACTATTGACCGTGCCTGTGAGTTTTTGTTTCTTTCTTAGTTTGTCTTGTTCCTTTGTTGCTTTCAGGTTTATGTCCTACACGTGCGTGAGGCCACATGGCTCTTGACTTTTCTGTCTGGCTTACTTTGCTCGGCATAATCACCGCAAGACACATGCGTGTGGTCACTAATCAGCCCATCCACATTGAGCAGCTGGAAGCAATGATGCCTTCCCAGCCCTGATAAGCCATGACCTTGAAGGAGAAAGTGTCCCCCGTCAGAGCCTGACCCTCAGGTGGGCAGAAAGAGACGGAGAAACGGGCACTGGGCGCGCGTGCAAAGAACGCTGTCTTGCGTGAGCTCCTCACCCACTTACTTTATGTATAGTTTTCCATATCTATTAATGTTTGATCTGATACACATGAAGCCCCCAGTGAACACTTGCTGAGGGGAAGAAGACAGGAAAGAAAAGAGAATGCCTGAATAGATGAATGAGAGAAGAGTGAGTGACTATAAAACACTGGCCTGGACAGATCAGGCACTTAGGAAGTAATCAGAAAACAACGTGAGTCTAATGATCAATTATTGAGCACTATTGCAAGTAGTCAAACCCCAGTTCAGACACTTGCACCTCGTGTGACATATGTCCCCGCAGGTGTGACACACAGTGCCGTGCCTGGCACACAGCCTCCCTGCAGGGAGATCCTTTCAGCATCTCACGCCCAGCGCCACCCCCGAGCTTCCCACACGTCCGGCCGTGTCACCCTGGGAGTGCCCTGTGTGAGTTAGACACCAGGGCCCACCTCCCAGCTGTGTTCACAGGACCAGGCAGGAGAAAGAGTTGTCCCCAAACTCCGTATTATTGGCTGAACTAGGATTCACACCTTAGACTGCTTAGCTCAAAAGCCTGCGTGGTGTCCCTGTGCCCTGCCCAGTATCTGATCTGAAACGTCAGCAGATCCGGTTTTTGTTTCTTTACGCCGCTGTGACCTAGCACAAGAAGGATCTGTCATGTGAGCCAGACCGTGGTAGCAGTTCAGAACCCTTCGGGCCACACCCGCCGCTGTGGGTGGGGGTCGTTCAGCACACACGAGCCGTTTGGCTGAACTTGCTCTCAGTTCCCCCTCTGAGCAGAATGTGAGCAATCTGTGTTTCCATTCCAAGTGTCATCTACGAGGATGGCTGGCCCCAGCCAAACGCTTACACTGGTCCAGGCACTGTGCTAAGGGAGTGTCCTCCGATAGAAAATTCCAGGCCGTGTCTGGTCTCCCACGGGTGGAGATGGAGATCCCAGGAAATGAGACCTTTCCAGTCTCATCCAGCCGGCGAGTGATGAACCCAGTCCGTGCTCCAGAGGCTTAGCCCGGGGCACTGTCCCACGTGTCCCCCAGTCTCAGGAAGACAGAAGACACGCGCGCAACACCAACCTTGCTGCAGAGGGCTCCGGGGACGCTGTCGTACCCGATGCAGCAGGGCTTCCTGAGAAAACTGGGGACGGCGATGCACAGCAAGCTGCAGAACGCTCGCCAGGGAAGAGGCAGCTGAGAAAAGCACCTGGTTTCCCCTAGCGTCCGCTGAAAATTGTATAGAAATGCATAGAAATTCGGGAAAACGGGAATGTCTAAACGTTCACGCTGAAATTCAGTGATCGAGATGCGGAAGTCGGGCGGGATGAAGGCGTCTGTGTGCGAGTCTCCCTGGGCACCTGCGTGCTGACTGCGAGCTGACGGGGGACCTGACGCTAAGGGGTTCTGCTGTCACCCCCATGGGGAGGTCGCTCTTTTCAATAGCAGGCTTTCACAGCAAACTGTCCCCCAGCTTCTCGGTGTTAGGGCATGCATGGGTACCACACGCACCGGAGAGGAGGCGCTCCCTCTCGTTCTGGGGCTGCGGGCCTGGCAGGGCTGGGGGGCCTGGCAGGGCTGGGGGGGGGCCTCCCGGGGCCTCGGTCTGTGCCCAGGTCCAGGCTGTGCTCCGGGCCCGTGCACGGCGGTGAGCAGGGAGGTGCAGACGTGCCACTGCCACCTCGTACAAAGTCTCCGGTCTTGGCCCTGCTCCAACTTTCATTTTCACAGAGAGAATAACTGAAACCGAAGCTCTGCTGAGACTTCCTCGGAGGAGGTGTGTCCACCCGGCCCGTGTGACAGGTTGCTCAGCACGTATATATGCAGTGAGTCCCCGAGCCGCGGGGCAGTCACCGGCACCCGGCACCATGTGGCAGCTCGTGCCCTTGGCTTTGGCTGGAAAGCTGCTGAGCGCCCTCAGGAAGCACCTGGGCTCCGTGTGGGGCAGCCTGGTGCCCCTGCTCCTCTGGCTCAGGGCCGCCTTCTGGCTGGCAGGGGCCGAGCGGGCGCAGAGGCGGCTGAGCAGGGATGAGCCCGCGGCCCCCGGAGAGGAAGAGGAGGGCGGCGGCGACCGGCCCCTCACTCCCCTGAGCGTCAACTACCACTTCACCCGCCAGTGCAACTACAAGTGCGGCTTCTGCTTCCACACGGCCAAGACGTCCTTCCTGCTGCCCCTCGAGGAGGCCAAGCGGGGGCTGCTGATGCTCAAGGAGGCCGGTGAGTGAGGGCGGCCCGGGGGGCACGCGCAGGCTAGACGGCGGCCCCAGGCCCCCCGGCGGCCCCGGGCGCCTGCTGCGGGGGCGTCCGGAACGCAGAGCTGCCCGGCGGGTGGGTGAGCGGGGCCGGCCCCGCCCCGGCGCTCGGACCGGTGGGGCCGGCGGGGTGGGGGCCCCAGCGGGGCGGTGGGGGCGGGAGTCAGACACGAACCCTGGGACTGACGCACGGTGGGGCTGGGGTCCCTCATGTGCCCTTAGTCGGAGACCTCCCGCTAGGTCCCAGTCGGTCACGGGGACAGGGACATTGCCCTCTAGACCCGCTCGCTGACCCTGTCCGTCAGCCCTGTGCTGGTTCCACAGACCTCACTCTGCAGCTTGAGGTGACACCCTCCGCTCTGCACCCGCCGTCCCCCCACTGCCACCGGCCCATCCCCCCCGGAGCACCTCCTCGGCCGTGAGCAGCAATCCCGGCAGCGGCACCCTCTTCTGCATCCTGCCCCCAGCATGACGTTTTCACAGGCATAACACGCGTGCCCAGAGCTGCCCACGTCCAGAGTGACCACGTCCCTGTCATTAGCAGGGAGGGCAGGAGCAAGACATGACGGGGCCCCAGAGTGCCCCTGCCCACCCCCTGCCCCCACCAAGTTCACGGCCAGGTGCCTTCTAACACAGCCGGGTTTGTACTTCAGGTGCTGAGGTCGCGGGGTTTGCATTTTGCTGCATCTGACTTATTGCGCGCCCCATTAATGCTGGCCCAGTCGCCCAGCGCAGATCCCAGGACACACCCGTCTCGCCGTTCCCCGGGGGGGGGCTCGAGCTTAGGGTCCCGCCATCCCTCACGTCAGTGTGTCTGCTGTCCCCGCGGAGGCACGCTATCTCGCTAACACATCTTCTGATGCTTTAACTCCTTTACTTAACTCTCCCTCTCGTGGCTTCCAAGTCCAGACTTGTCAGCATGGACTTTACGGCCCTTAATGGCAAGCTCGGTATTGCCATTAGTGTCCCCTGTGCAGTGCGCACGTCACACTACACCCTTCCTCCCCCAACACCCAGCCCGCGATCGCACTGCCCCCTCCTCCTGGGACGCTGGTCACCCCAGTCTCTGATAACGATGTGGCCACTCGCACAGAGCATGCAACAAAGACTCGGCCAGCTGAGTTTAACTGAAGCAAATCCGAAATGAACCCCAATGTGACCGCATCACTGTATAAAACTCTGAATGTGCAGAGTCTCCGGGTCTTCTGGGGGAATCGGGGCACCTGTATCTTCATTCCTTCTGCCCTTTCCTCCATTCCACCAAATTCGCAGGAAAGTCACAGGAAGGAGGGGAACTAGCCCGTGAGAAATCAATGCACAGTTGTAAGTGGTGGCTTCAGCGTGTGTCTGCTGGCATCACGGCTCACCAGCGACCCTGGAGAATGCAGGGGTCTCAGGGGTGGAAGCCAGGCAGGGAGTGAGGTGTGGGGCCTGAAGGTCGGACCTGCTGCTGTCTCCCCAACCCCATGGTCAGGGGAGCCCTAGCCCCAGTCCTGCAGGTGACAGGAGTTCTTTACTGATGGGTCTAAACCCTGGGGCTGTGCACTCAGGGACCCTGGAGAGAGCAGGTTGGGGAGAGGCAGCACACTGACAACAGGGGTGACTGCCAGCCTGTCCCTGGGCCTGAGAGCCCTGCATTCCCAGGGTGCAGGCAGCTGGTGTCACGCGTAGGAGGAACCTTCTCCCAAAGAGCAAACTGGCCCAGAGGAAAGACCAAGGACACTGGCTTTGGGGACATTAACCAGTGAATAAGTCAGTCCATTTCAATTTCACTCCGCAGAGAAAGCCAGTCCCTTCCTGAATCACCGAAATGCCATTAGCTCTTTTGTGTGCCACTCAAATGGGAATGAACCAATAACAGCAGTGCAGGAAAAGGTAGACACGAAAACCAAAGACAGGATGCGGGAGAGTAAAACTTCAAAAAATCAACAATTAAACATCACAGAGAGCGAAGAGCAAACCTCGGCGCGAAGTGGGAACGCCGCCGAGAAGGGACGCTCAGGCGGGGGGCAGGGAGCCAGGACACTGAAGATTGAACTTCCAAAATTAAAATGTTAACAGAATGTCTAAACGGTGAAGTCTTAGAATAAATGGGACAAGAAGTCAACAGGAGAGACGGTCAGAAGGAAAACAGCGGTTCATTCCAGAAGCTCCCACGTGCCAGTAAGAGAATTTCCAGAAAGAGAGAAAAGTAATTTGAGAACAGGTGGGAATTGTACTTAAAAAGAAATTATATAAGAAGAGTGCCCTTAACCGAAAGAGCTGTGTTTCTAGTTTGGGGGCCTTCCAAAGGGCCCTCACAGTGATGGGCACAGGTTCTACCCACACACACACCACCTTGAAATTTCAGAGCTTTAGGAAGGAAGCTTCTAGAAGGGGAAATGCCAGAGCCTTGAGAAGGATTCTTTACAGGAGTTTATCAGGCTTCTCAACAATAACATTAAAACCGAGCAGCCAATAAGCCAGGCCCCTAAAATTCGGAGTGCAGAGTGATTTCACCCAGAACGTTTACACGTGGCCAAACTGCTCATCACAAATCTATTTTCAAACCCACAAGTCCTCACTTTAATTCATGGTTTACATCTTTTCAAGAGACGCCTAAAAGAATCTTCCAGACGCCTAAAAGTGAGGGAGTAAACCAGCAGAGAGGAGGTCGCGGGTTCCAGGACATGGAGATGGGGGGTAATGGGAGAGGGGAGTCCCAGATCCGTGCCCGACAACTTCCCAGGGCTCAGTGGACTGCGAACAACCATTCCAGGTCGTTCTAGATTGGAGGCAAGTGCCTTCCTGCTTCACAAGTCTCTGGGTTGCCTCTTTGCACCCTGGGGCTCCTGGGCAAATCCGGGCAATTCCCGATGTTACACTGCAGCCCTGTTGGGACAGGAGGGACCAAAACAACTTCCGGGGCTGTTTTTATCATGATGAGACACTGGATCACACCCCTCCCCCGCCATAAAGTGGGGGACAGGGGTTAGCGGAAGCAAGGAGAGTAATGCGTTTTATTCCATTTCCGTCACATCCAGAAAAATAGGACGTGTGTCATTGACCTAAGAGTAAGTGTTTGTGAAGTGGAAACAAATAGGAGAACTGTGTGTGTCGCCTCTCGCAGGCATGGAGAAGATCAACTTCTCGGGCGGAGAGCCTTTCCTCCCCGACCGGGGCGAGTATCTGGGCAAGCTGGTGAGGTTCTGCAAGGAGGAGCTGGGCCTGCAGGGCGTGAGCATCATCAGCAACGGCAGCCTGATCCGGGAGCGCTGGTTCCAGAGCTACGGTACGTGGGCCCTGCCGCGGCCTGCCGAGGCCGCCTGGGGCCGCGGGCGGGGCCTGGGGCGCTGGGAGGGCCCGCAGGGCTGGGAGGGCCCGCAGGCAAGCGCGCTGGCTCTCAGCGCTTTCTAAGCTGCGCCCGGGAGTTCCCTGGCGCCTGGGTCTGCGGGGCTCTCCGTAAACAAGCGGGGCCGGGCAGACGGGAGGCAGCGTGGCTCCTCTGTGCGTGTCGGCGCAGAGCGCGTGGAGGGCCCACGGTTCTGCAAGCCCTGGCTTTGGGGCTCACTTGCTATCCACGTGTAGTTTTTTAAAAATCCTTACAGAAATAACTAATTTTTGCTAGTCTGATGGGAAGTCAGCGTTGGGATGACGCGTCTTAAGAATTGACATTCTGCTTACCCACGAGACCTAGGAAAGCTCAGAGCTGGTCACCTGCAAGGACTTTGCACGGAAGGCCTGGGGGGAGCAAACGCCCAGGCGTAGGTGTGCAGGGCCGCAGGGGCCCTTCAACGAGCCAAGGAGAAAGCGACGTCACAGAAAGCGCTGGAAGAGAGAGCAAAACAAATTCCCCGCAGCATTTTTCTGTGCTCCACCCGGCACTGTCACGGCTCTCAGTGTGCTGTGTCACAGGGCGGGCCGTGCACGCTGCGGGTCCTCCCCTTATCTTGGCTTCCCACACTTCTAACACGGTGCCACCCGACACAGGGTCAGACCTCTACAGACACTTAGACGGCGGATCAGGTATATCAGGCTGTCAAGCAGAAGCCACAGAGTGTGGCAGAAACAGCAGGGGTCTCCTGCAGAGCAATTTTGTTCATGTAATGAGAAAAGAAAGGAACCCGTGAGGGTCCAGACATGCAGAACAGCGGCCGGTCTCAGCACGCGCCTGACCCGGCGATCCACGCCTGACCCGGCGATCCACGCAAAGCCTCGCTGACACACACACCTGTGCGGGTTTCAGAACGGTCCGCTGTCGCTGTCCCTGCCACCTCCTCACGCGCAGAGTTTCTTAAAGATTGTTTTACACGACTACCGAGGACAGGGCACGTTTCAGGGAGCTGTGTGGGTGTGAGGAAACAGTCTGCTTTGTTGGGTTTTACCCAAAGCAGGGGCGCAGGCCAGCTCAGTTTTCTCAGAAGGAGACAGAAGGGCTGGTCCTTGCAGGGAAACCATTAACGACGGTCGTTTCCGCCCCAGGTGAATATCTGGATATACTTGCCATCTCCTGTGATAGCTTCAACGAGGAGGTCAATGTCCTTATCGGCCGGGGTCAGGGCAAGCTCAACCACGTGGAGAATCTCCAAAAACTGCGGGGCTGGTGTCGGGACTACAAAGTGGCCTTCAAGATCAATTCCGTCATCAATCGTTTCAACGTGGACGAGGACATGAGGGACCAGATCCGAGCGCTGAACCCCATCCGCTGGAAGGCAAGTACACGGTGCTGCTCCTGCTGGCGGCAATTTAAAAACCAAAGAGGTTGGGAGAGAATGGCCTCCTGAGGTCAAAAGTGATAAGGACCCAGGGAGCGCGGAACCTGTCGGGCCGGCCGGAGGCCGGGGCCCAGGGCCAGCGTCTTCTTTCATCTCTTAAACGTTAAGCTGCTCACATTCTCTTGGCCTCAGTGTCCCCCCTGAAACCTGAAACCGATTCCCTTCTGGAATGTTGTGAGGCTGAAGGCCAGAAGATAGGTTGAGCACTTAGAGATGTCCTGAAACACATGTCCGCAGAAAGCCTAACCTGTATTTATTCATGAAATGGACTAAAATTCCTATGAAGTAGACTGGATTTACACACACACACACACACACACACACGCAC
>PVJL010020873.1:0-11356 GCA_004026885.1 Lyroderma lyra
CGTACGTGTGTGTGAGTGCGTGTGCCCGTGTGTGCGTGCGCGTGTGAGTGCGTGTGCGTACGTGTGTGTGAGTGCGTGTGCCCGTGTGTGCGTGCGCGTGTGTGTGCGTGTGTGTGTGAGTGCGTGTGTGTGTGTGTACGTGTGTGTGAGTACGTGTGTGTGTGCGTGTGTGTGTGAGTACGTGTGCCCGTGTGTGCGTGCGCGTGTGAGTGCCTGTGCGTGCGTGTGTGTGTGTGTGAGTGCGTGTGCCTGTGAGTGCGTGTGCGTACGTGTGCACGCGCACACGCACAGAGAAGAGGCCACACGAGGGCACAGAGGGAAGGCGGCCATCTGCAAGTCAGGAAGAGAGGCCTTACCAGAACCGAACAATGCTGGCATCTTGATCTTGAGCTTCCCGCCTCTAGAACTGTGAGAAAATAAATTCCTGTTGTTTGAGCCACCCGGTCTCTGATATTTTGTTATGGTAGCCCGAGATGACTAATGCAGTCATTCAACTGGACAATCTAGGTTATAAGAATCAACTTCTCTCGTGACTTCATAGGCACACTCTGAGCTAGAACTGTTAGGGTGGCATACGGGACACCTACTGTTTTATGGCCACGCATACCCCTCCCCTGTGGATCGTGTAGGTAGGGTGAAACTGACCCAGGCCTGGCTTTAGAGGGGGATCATGGCATAGGCCTGGCCCCTCAGTGAATCTCATCATCTTGAGCGTGGGATGGGTTTAGGGATAGGCACCTAATCTCAGTTGAGCCTATCAGATACCTGAGACTCAATCTAAGCTCTTGGGGAAGCAGTCTGTTTTGCCCCAGGGCTTGAGTTGTAAGACTGTGAAACTGGAGCTGCAGCAGCCCTCTTGGCACCATGAGGAGATTCCTTGTCTGAGAAGAGAGCAACACAAAGGGAGCCGGGAAAGGAGTTGGAGGAAAAGAAACGGTTCTGGGGTCATGATTTCAGATGTCCCAGACCAACTTTTAGTTTTGTGAAACAATAAATTTTTCTTTATTTCCAATTTAGCCCAAGTCAGAACTGTTGGGGTGCACATGGATGTACCAGTTCTTATCAACCTGTGCCCTTTTGTATGGCTGGGCAAAGAACCTCCCCTGTCTTTGGACAGGCTCAGACATGGAGTGGGCACCCCACTTATCTAGTGAATGGTTCTGGCCCCCCAAGTATCTTCCTGACTTCCAGCCCCAGACCTGAAATGGCCTGCAGGCAAGCACCGCATCCAGCCTCCGAGGGCTTTGCAGGAGGAAGCGCCCAGGGTGGGGGTGGAGGACAGAGCAGAGCATTTCTCTCCAGAAAGGCAAGCCAAGCGTTGAGTCCCCATGGCCCAACTTTAATTTAACTGACAATTTCAAAAATCAAAACCAGTGTCTGGGGCATTTAGGATGTCTGGCTTCCTACTTTAATTTCATGGGGATCATGTTATAGCTTTTGATAAAATGTTTCATTTTAAAGGACTGGTTTCATCAAAGCAGGCCTTTCCTTCACAGGGTCAGCTCCACCGATAAAAGACGTTTTCATTAGGGAAAAGCAGAGCCTGGTTTGGACTTAATTGTGGGTTCAGAGAACAGGAAGGAATGCTTGGGCCCTGGTCCCTGAGGAGGCAATAAAGATGACATCTGAAGTAATTTCTTGGACGCACCATGCATACTTACGCCTCTCGCGTGTGCCTGTGCCCTGTCTCTGGACGTCCTCTGTCACTCTTGGCGGACAGGACCCCACTCCCTATGCTGGGTGTGGTCTGGGCCAACTCCTACATCTTTGGCAGGGATGGTTGTTTGCAAGGAAGATGAGTCTTTGAAGATGTGATTAAACTGAGGACTTTGAAATGAGCAAATTTTCCTGGTTTATCTGGGTGAGCCTTAAATACAATCACAAGGCTCCTCATAAGAGGGAGGCAGAAGGAGCTTTGACACAAACACACCCAGAGGAGAAGGAGGCAATGACACCACGGAGGTGGAAACGGGAGTGATGTGGCCACAAGCCAGGGGATGCTGGCAGCCTCTAGGACAGCAGTTCTCAACCTGTGGGTCGCAACCCCTTTGGGGCTCGAATGACCCTTTCGCAGGGGTCGCCTAAGACCATCGGAAAACCCATATCAGATATTTACATGACAATTCATAACAGTACCAACATGACAGTTATGAAGTAGCAACGAAAATAACTTTATGGGGGTCACCACAACACAAGGAACTGTATTAAAGGGCCTCGGCCTTAGGGAGGTGGAGAGCCACTGGATTAGAAGCTGGGGGTGGAGGGGGACAGACTCTCCCCTGAAGACGCCAGGAGGAGCATGGCCCTGCCCGCACCTGGGTCTGGGCCTCCAGAACTGGGACAGCAAACATTTCTGCTGTTTGAAGCCCCCACGTTTGGTGGTGAGTTGTCACAGGCTACTGACACAGAAGGGGAGCCCATCTGAACTGTGGTGAGCAAGCCAGGGACTTTGCGTTGAGGATGGGGGTGGGGGTCATTCATGGAATCCGGAGTGGAAAGAAGCAGCAGAGAGCTGGCAGTCCCCTACCCTCACCACGCCTCTGAGCGCCATCATTTCCCGAAAAGAGACAAATTGGATGTTCACAGTGAAGAGACACTTGTTTTTTCTTCACATGATTTGAAATCATTTCATTTGTTATAACCAGTACTTTTGAATGTGAAAAGTGTCAAATAAGGACAATTAAATTGAAGACATGTTAAGTCACATCGTGGTTCCCAGTCCCCCGCCCCCATCCCTATTCCTATGCCTTCTGCCTTGTGACTTTGCAGCTTCTCCCTCTAGAATAGAGAGGTGTTCTACCTCATTCACCCGGCTTGCCTGGCCCACAGAACATGGATGGAAGTGACAACAAGCTGGATTGGAGCCCAGCCCTTAAGGGATATTGTGCTTTCATGCTCACCTTCTAGAAGTTTCTTACCTCCTTCGTGAGATGAGCTTCCCTGGGAGCTGCGTGTGGCCCCTCCCTTGGGCCCCAGGGCGTGCATGCGGGGAGCAGAGCGTGTGCCTGAGGATGGCTGTGGATGTGGTTTTAGCATGGCAGGGGGTAACAGAAATCTGCAACATGTGGCCTTGACTTTGGACCTGGAAACTTATCAGAGGCTAGAAAAATGACAGCCTGTGTCAGGGAGTTGGGGAGCGTTTGCTAAAACTGTCCGTTGTAATAACTTGGAGGTGGGACTGTGTATCAGACACACTCACGACCTTGGACTGCGAGTGTCCTGCTAGCACGTTGCAGGCACGTGTGGGCCCTGCTGTCTGCGTTTGATATGGAGCCACAGACAGAAGCAGCTCAGGAGCAGCATGGCCAGATCTCAGAAAGACCTGTGAGAGAAAGAAGAGAATCCAGAAAATCTGGGACTTGCTCGGTTGGACAAGAAAACGATTTCTAATCTCCAGCTTCTCCATTCAGTAAAAGATTCTCAAATTAAGACATAGCCTGGGAGGAAAGTCAAATCAAGGGCATGACTGATAAGATAGCTATAGCTTGGGGGCTTATAGAAAAACCTAAAGCATAACTCCCACACCCATGTAAATGCCTCTGAAAGAATGAAATGGTGCCTAGTAATTACTAGAAAGATCTATGATGTGGTCCAGCAGTAGCCTAAGCTGCTCAGAGTACCTGTAATTAAGTGTAGAGAGAGACATGTCTCGAAATAAATTGTGACTGTGGCTTTTGGCACATGCAATCAAATACATAGGCAACCCACAATTGTTGAGAGAGCTGTATTGGCGAAAGCCCAGTACCTAGACTTACAGAAGCTGAGGTTGTTCAAGATGTAAAAAGAGCTCTGGTCGCTCATTTTTCTGGGCAAGATGCAGGCTGAGAAAACCTTCTAGTGTCCTTTTCAGAAGTGACCAAGGAGAATGATGGAGAAGGAAGAGTCTCCTAGAGAGCTGAGAGCCACCGACAACAAAGGACTAAGGACCCAGCCCCAGAATGGACTGGTCACAGAGCATTCCCAGTTCCTGGCAATGTTTCTACAACAGGAGTGACTTGCTATGGGTCAGGGACTGTGTGCGGCCTCCTGTTCTGCTTTGAAATGGGGGTGTCGACTGGGTGACCCGGCTCCAGGTCTACACATTGGGGATGAGTGTGAGGGATGGAGAGGGGCGGGGTGCAGACAGCTCCTTTGTTCCATGGGTCTCTGGAGCAGGAGTAGCTGTATCCAGAGCTGAGGGAGAACGTGAGATTCCAGACTTGTAGCTGGATGCCCGATGGGGGAGTCCGGGGCAGGAGGGAGTATATTTTTGCAGGTGGGAGGGTCTTGCTGGTGTCCAAGACGGGGGGTCTGCAGTAAGGTGTATCATGGTGCCAGACTCCTTCCCCATCCTGCGAGTTTCCTAGAGCTGTCGTAACAAATCCCACGAACTGGGATGGCTGAAAGTGACAGGAATTTACTGTCTGTGGTTCTAGAGAGCCCAAATGCAAACTCAAGGTGTTGGCAAGATTAGCTCCTTCTTTGGGGGAGAATCTATTCCACGCCCTTGTCCGGGCTCACAGTGGTTGTTGGCGATCCTTGGTGTTTCTTGATTGGTAGACACGTCCCTCCAATCTGTTTTCAGTGTCACATGTTCTCCCTGTGTGTCTCTGTCTCTGTGTCCCCACCTCTCTTCTTAAGAGGACACCAGTTATATTGGATTAGAGGCCCAGGCCAATTCAGTTTGAGCTCATCTTACCTAATTACCCCTGCAAAGACCCCATTTTCAAACAAGATTCCTTCCTGAGGTTCTGGGTGATCTGCACTTTGGGGGGAACACTATTCAATCCAGTATGCGTCCTCGTGTCCGACCCCTTTGCTGTGTGACTGCAGCCTCTCTCTCTATGGCAGATACTACGTTTCCCCCATTCACGGGGGTTGGGCTGTGCGTCTTGCCTGACCAAGGGATTGTGACTGGGTGGGGACAGAGTGTCAGTTTGGAGCTCAGGCCTCAGAGGCATTGTGCTTTCACGCTCACCCTTCTGGAAACTTCTGACCTCTTCCATGAGATGAACTTCTGTCCTTGCACCTGGGGGGGGGGGGGGGGGGGGCTGGTGCATTGCAGGTTGATGTAGAGCAGACCTGCCGGGTCAGGAGGGCTGTGTCGGCCAAGCTGTAGAGCTTGGGCCTGCAGAAACCTCTTGCCTTACTTCACTAAGTTCTGGGGTTCACTGATATGGGTGAGGAAGGGGCAGAAATGGGGGGGGGGCAGTCTCTTCCAACCTCTGCTCTGACTGCCATGCTGGGGCACAAACCCAGTGTTGTCAGGGTATTTATTTTATCAACAAGAGCCCAGAATCTAGATTTCTAATTTGAAATCTCTAAATCATGTGTGTGTGTGTGTGTATGTATATAGATAATCTTATTCAAGTTTTTATAGAAAATCACTGTGCTGTCCCCACCAAGCACACTTATGGGCGGAGTACTGCCTGCAAGCCTCCATCGTGTGGCCTGAGTCTCTCTGCTCAGCTGCTGCCAGTCACAGGTGCCACCATGGACAGATCCTGGTTCCATGGGTGCGTCCTGTGTCACCTGGAACCCGGGGAGGCCCAGCACCAGCCCAGGATTCCAATGGGGAGGGAGTGCCCACGCAGAGGCGATGGTGGGTGTTGGTCGATGCCTCTCTGCCCCTTCCGGGGGCATCTAGGGCTCTGCTGTTCACAATACTTGGCAAGGAGATGCCTACAGAGTTTTTCCTACAGAAACGATGGGATTTTAGGGATCGTTCTTTAAAAAACTAAAATAACACTCCTAGAGAAGAGGGACCTCAAACACCACCAAGTCGAAATCGCTTTTACTGGACAAACATCTCACTTTCACATTTCAATTTAGTCCAAGTTCATTTTCTCTCCCAGACTTCTAGAAGGTGGCATTCAAAATGTTTACATTTGTTTCATCCGCCTTTTTGCTAAGGCCTGTTTCCACACCTCCTTTCTTTCATTTCTCACTTGTCGTTCGTTGCACACATATGCTCAACTCTATATTTACATATATCTAAGTTTTGGAGATGGCTTCTGAAATATGCCAGACGAAAAATGAAACAGTCGTGGAAACAGCTGGAATATTATGCAACAGCGGGGAAGCTGGGCACATGCAAGTTGCACAACACACCAAGTTTGTTCTAAGTGAGACTGGAGGGTTTCTTCTGCAGGGCTCCAGCTTGCTGGGCAGGGCAGGCCTCCAGCACAAGCACATCCTCAGGAGCCTCAGCCTCTCCGAGATGGGGGAGGGCAAGGCTGGGCCACGATGATGTCTCAGAGACTGCAGCCAGGGGAGGAAGGTGGCTGCTGAAGGGCCAAGAGTAGGCCCGGGGTCTGCTGAGGCCAAGGCCAGGGCTCCAGGGAGGTGGAAGTCCAGGGTCTAGCAAGGCCTCGTTTCTGGTGAGAGGTAGTTGGCCTCGGAGGTAACCGTTTCCTGGCTGCCATGTGTCGGGAAGCCTGGCAGACAGAGAGCCTCGCTGGACCCTGGGCCACGTGATCCCTTGATGCCTGCATCTCTCAGAGCTCAGCATCTACCCTGTCCGTGACCACCCTGGCTTTGCAGTTCTCGGGTCTCTCTGGTGCCATGGGAGGGTTCAGGAGAGTGGGGCCTGGACCCTCAGACCAGAGCTGGGTCGTGCCTTGACCCTGCTGTCCTTCAGCTGTCCACCTCATCCTCTTACAGGTTAGGACCAGTAAAAGGAAAGCAGTGACGCCTGCCATCATGTTCAAAATCTGCATTTGTCAAAATGCAGGGGGCTGGGGGAAGGCATTGCTGTGTGACCTGGAGAAAGGATCTGAGGGTCTCAGCTGCCCTCAGGTCTAATGGAGTGCCCGATAAGGTGATTTGCTTGCTCAAACATTGAAGACAATATCACGGCCAACAGTGACTTTTGTCTGGCTCTGTCTGAGATGCCATGTGGAATACGGGGTCTGGCCTGTGCTGGGTGAGGGGCTTCACGTCAGAGGGTCTGCAGAGTGTCAGGGGAAGATCAACACCAGACCCCTGGAGAAGGCACCCTTTGTGAAGCAGCTGCCCTGACCCTGGCATAGGGTGCCAGGATGCTCGGAGGCATGGAGCAGGGTTCTGGGCTCAGTAATGATGGTGGGAAGCTGGCATCCTGTTGGGAGGATCTCTGCTGCCCCAGCAAGTGGGTCAGTGTTTCCCACCATCATGGCGACCCCTGGGTGAGCTGGCAGCTCCTGTCCGCAGCCTTCACGGCCAGGGCAGGTGAGGACACGGCAGGGCCGCAGGCCGGCCAAGACAGGGCCAGGCTCAGCGCGGACCCCGCCGAGGGTTGCTAATGAGTCTGGGGCTCAGCTGAGAATTCAGGCTGCCTGTTGCCTTGGCCACTCAGATGGGAGATGGGAAATAGCCGTGGGGAGCAGCAGTGGCCCAGGAGTCATTTGATTTCCTCTCTCTCATTTTCAGAAATGCAGTTAGGGAGGCTGGGGCGCTGCCTAGGCTCTGGGGCGTGTGTTGGTGTGTCTGGGTCTGTGGGCATTCATGGGCAGGGGTCAGCTGGATCTGCATGCCTGTTTGTGCACATGTCCCACCCCATGTGTGACCTGGTGTGTTGTGAGCACGCATGTACAAATGAACACTTTTGTCTCCTAGGGTAGTTTTCTGTCAGGTGCCCTGAATTGGCTTGCTGCTTTCCACTCATGTGGACTTGTTGAAGAGCCCCCAGACCCTGACCTAGCAGTTCTGTGGCATCCCCTACCCTTGTACCCCCTCTCCCTCCACTCACACTCCCAGTGGACTGAGCTTTCAGATTTATGTGGGGAGGACCCTGCATCCTCAGCCATGGGAACAATCACTTGGGGGGCAGCAGGGGCCACTGGTGTCAGATGGGGACCACGGAAAGGAGCATCTTGGAAAGTTCCAGCAATCTGAGGTCGTGGTGCAGGTCCTGTGTGAGATAGCAAGGAAACCCAGGGTTGGGAGTGGGATGCAAAGGTAGGTGGAGAGAGCTGCCAGAAGGCCAGAAGGCCAGAAGGCCAGGGTCTCAGAGAAGCACCTCGTGGGCAGTGAGCGCTCGGGTCCCACAGGGTGCTGGTGGGGGCCCATGTGGCTCCTGCCCCCCTGGGGATGACCATCACCACTTCCAACTTTTCATCTGGAAGTGGAAATACTGCACTTCTATCTCGTTGGATGTCACGAGGGCCAAGGGAGACAGTTTACCTCAGAGCTTTGCTAATTCACCAGCAACGCTGCCCCGGTGTCATACTGGGCCCAGTGTCGTCATCTTTCCACTCCAGGGGTCTAGCCTGGCCAGTCACCGGGACAGGTGGGGATGGTTACGTACACAAATGTGTGTGATCCTTCTCCTGAGGAGGGAGCCAGGAAGCTCCTGACCCAGGAAGTCCCAGTGAGGGCTCCCAGTTCCCACAGCATTTTGAGATGATCATGACCTTTCTTCCTCATCTTGCTTAAATCTCCCAGTGGGCACAAAATGCAGCCTCCTAGCCGAGACCGGCAAGGCCCTGCCTCACCTGTGACCCCTGTTTGGCTGTCCCTTCACCTCTTCCTCCTCTCACCACCCTCTGGCTTCACCATGCTTCCTTCCCTGCAGCACAGAAAGCACTTCCTGCCTCAGGGCTTTTGCATGTGCTGGTCTTGAGATACTCATCACTGAGACTGCCCATTCCCAGGAACTCCTCTCCCATCAGCTTTTAGCCTAAACCTTTCCCCACCTTCCTTTCTGGTCCTATGCATTCTGTATCACGTGTCTCTTTTGCTTTGCTTTCCTTTCTTTCTCTTCCTTCCTTCCTTCATCCCTCCCTCCATTCCTCCCTCCTTTCTTTCCTTCTTTTCTCTTCTCTCTCTCTCTCCTTTCTTTCTCTCTTTCTTTCAATTTTTATAAGAGTTTATTTGAGCCAAACTGCCAACATGAGTGGGGGAGCAAGATCTCAAATGCTCTTATTTTCTTGTAGCATCTATCTCTGGTAGTTATTTTGTCACTTCATTTGGCAAATATTTCCTGAGCACCTACTATATGCCAGGCTGTGTTTTGTCAATCACAGTATTTCTTGCAAGCCGTCAGCAAGGTTGTTTATCAGGCCATAATCCACCCTGGTATCCACGCCATCCAGGTTCTGCAGTGCAGCTGGGTTTGGTTCTCAAGTCCACCATCACATGAGAAAAAAGCACGAGGCCCACATACTCTGGAAGTTTTCCAGTGAACCCAGTTTTATGTCCAAAGCCCAATACTGTGCAATGTACCTCGAGGAACATGCAGGGATGGAGTGCCGTCCTGGCTAAGCTGTCCACTTCTGAGCTGTCATATGTGTTAAGTCATTTAACTCTAAAAACCACCCTGTGAAGCAGGTGATAGTGTTGTGCCCATTATACAGTTTAAGAAACTGAGGCACTGGGAGGTTAAGTTAGTTTCCCAAGGTTGCACGACTGGATAGTGGCTCACAGAGCCCAAGCAGTCTGTCTTAGGGCCGCCCTGATGACTTGACCCTCCATACCTGCTGCCCAGGGTGGGGAATGGGGTCAGGCCTGTGGTCATAGCCCCTCAGAGGACATGGGGTGTGGGCGGGCTGAGCACTGTGTGCAAGTCATTGTGTGTAGAATGCTGGAGATGCCCCCTCACTCTAGTCAATGAGTCTGTGGGCTGTGTCAGGTGTCTGGTGCCCACCTGGGGCGCTCATTTGGGTGCTGACCCCGAACTGAGCAGCAGGAGGTGACCAGGCCTAGACTGGAGGGAGTGGAGGGGAGAGGGGACAGATTGCACAGTTCTTGAGAAGGAAAATGGAGCTGGTGAGCCCTTTGATGTGCAGGTAAGAAAGTGAGGGGCCCCAAATGCCCCAGGGACCCTGGTGAGGGACCAGGAGGACTAGAGTGGGCTGGGGGTGGGGGTGGAGATGGGCCCATGGTAGCTGGTGCTCTGAGACCCTCAGTGGGAACACCTGGGTGTTGCCACATTTACAGAGTGGAATGGACCTGGCTGAGGTCATGGGTGCATGAACCCCTGAATCTGTGGGAAAGGGTGAGGTTGCCCAGGAAGAGAGGGGCCAGGAACGTAGCTGAGAGCAGAGGCACATGGGTGCAGACACAATGGCATCCGTCAGGATGGCTCTGAGGAGCAGCCTTGGGGACAGTGTGAAGAGAAAATCTTCTCCTGAGGGGCTGCCTGGAGCCTGCTGGCACAGGACCAATTTATTTCACTCCAAACCACAGTTTGAAAACATTGCACAAATCATGCGGGTATGTCTTTTTGTCTTTTCTTTTTTTCTGTAATGATGACGAGAAGGAGACATGATTTTTGTAGAGAGCAGAGGTGACCAGTTCCCCCATGAGCTCCTCTTTAAATGTCCTGGGGACTTGGTGGGATCTCAGCTTTTCTGCACAGAAGGAGGAAACCTCCAGAGCTGCTGAAGGAAGTCAACCAAGAAGGAACCTCCTATGGGTGATGGGGCCTGAGCTGGGGCAAAGGCCTCCTGTGCCCTGTGGAGGAGCAGCAGGATCCCCAGCATGTCCCCAGTGGCTGCAGTGATGTCCAAAGGCCTTCAACTCTGCACTCAGTTTCTTCTCGCTGCGTCTCAGCCTTGGGCTCCCATGGTCAATGCCACTGCCAGCCCTGGCCAGAAGCTCCGGCCATGATAAGGCCCACCACAGCCTAGATGCTGTGAACTGGGCAGGGCCGGCGGGACTGCATGGAGGGGCAGGTGACCTAAAGAGAATAAAGCCCTGGAGGGCAGGGATCCTGGGGTCTAGCAAGGCATTGCCCACGGCCAGCAGTTGATGCTTCCCGGAGTGGAAGTAAGGAAATACCCAGTCAGGCTTACAAAGGATTTGAACACACGACCCCACACATAATACGATTGTGCCCTTCACAAGTTGCATGCAGGATTTATTAGATGGTACAAAGGTAATGGTGGTTTTGGCACTGTTGTCATTTGCTGTTTGATACTGGAATATATTCTTAAATAAATGTGGCTATGTTATACATCCTTTTAATGCACATTTCTCACTTTATTTGCTAATGACTTATTGCTTGCTGTTTATTTTATATGTATTTAGACTGTGGAAATGGTGTTAGACAAAAAGCAAATTCGAGCAGTTTTCTTATTCGAGTTCAAAATGGGTCGTGAAGCAGCGGAGAGAACTCACAACGTCAACAGCGCACTTGGCCCAGGAACTGCTAACGAACGGGCAGGGCGGTGGTGGTTCAGGAAGTTTCGCAAAGGAGGCGAGAGCCTTGAAGGTGATGAAGAACATAGCGGCCGGCCATGGGAAGTTGACAACGACCGATTGAGAGCAGTCATCGAAGCTGATCCTCTTACAGCTACACGGGAAGTTGCTGCAGAACTCAGTGTTGACCACTGTACGGGTGTTCAGCATTTGAAGCAAATTGGAAAGGTTAAAAAGCTCGATAAGTGGGTGCCTC
>PVJL010020874.1:0-11341 GCA_004026885.1 Lyroderma lyra
ACCCTTGACTCTCTACTAGTTAACTTGAAGGTCAGAGTAACTGAGAGGGAGTCAGTTCCCCAAGGCAATTCTTCCAAGTACTCAGATAGTCTTCTTTCTTTAGAGTCTCCCAAGGAACTGGCCATATCAGGCACATTCCTCAGATGCAGAAGTAAAACAAGTTTTACTTCCCTAAAGCCAGCCTGCATGGCTCCCAACACTCCTTCAAGCAGAGTGTGTTTCTTTTTTGTCCCCATTTTCTAGAGCTTCATTCTGTCACATTATCTCTTTCTTCCTCCATCTTCACAGCCAGAAGAAATACACCTTCCTTAAGTACTCACAGTGCTTTTATTTCTTTTTGGAGTCTAATCTCTTCCTTACTCCCTCTGGTATGAATACTGGTTGTTGAATTAGAAGGCTCTCAGATAACCCAGAAAATTATTTTATTTTATGATAACTAAATCAAGTATGTAAAATAAGGTTAAAATGGCAACATGAGAGGTGTTTCTGGAAAATGCTTCTGAAAATTATGAAAAAATACTCAGAGAACAACTATAATATAATTAAACAAAGAATTTCCTACACAACACACAAACACAGCTAAGAGACCAGCTCATCATATCAAAGCATCTTCAGGTGGGCAAAAAGAGGCAAACTAAGAGGAAAAGAAGAGAGAAATTTAGAGGAGATGGTCTGAAGTCTCTCCTTGGGTCTTACTTAAGTCACAAAAGAGAGGAGGGTGAAGGCTCTGGATAACCAATCCAAACATCACTCTGGTACCAGGAGAAGAGAGGGAGGGCAGAGGCCAAGGCCATCTGATGCCAAATCCTGAATCTCTCTCTGGTTCAAGAACAGAGTAAAAGAGAGGCAGAGATGGGGATGACTGAAATTTACCAAGTACCCAGGTCTCAGGAGAGAGAGAGAGAAAAAAAAAAATCAAGAAAGAAGCCTGTGGGTGCACATTTCTGGCCAGGGGCTTATCTGCCTGAGTGATGAGCACTTAAGTCAGCTGAACCCATACTCAGGTCAGAGAACTTGGGGTAAAGACTGACTACATAAGAACTTAAACCTGCAATATCCTCACTGCCCTCAGTGGCAGACAGAAAACAAAGATACAAAGCCTGGTTGCCTTTCCCACCCACCAAAAGTTCTCCTTCCCCACCTTTTTTTCAGTGTTCTACTGGTCTCAGAAAAAAAAAACTGGAAGTGAGTGTTGAGTTAAATAGCAGAATATCTATAGCCATAAGAATTGGGGAGACAGTAGCTGAAAGGCAGATACATAGTATGGCTAGTTTCAGCTACAGGAAAGAAGCAGTAGAAGTGGAACAGTGACAGTGGGCTGACAACTATCATCATCCAGACACATTAACTCAAGAACCATCTCTTCCCCTCCCCTACCCCCAAAACCCCACTCCCATCCTTCCTGCTGGAAACCACCTGAAGTTTCCAGGGCAGCTGAGACTCACAGGAGCTTCATTTTCTGGCTCCAGGAGGAGTAGTGGGGTTCCAGATCCTCAGAGTTTCATAGCCCATCATATTCTTTCAAAAGGGTGGTGCACTCAGACCAAAGCAACCTTGGTGAAAAAGGAGAAGCCTACTTAAAAAGAAGCTATCCAATGCAAGAAAAAGGAATAACATAAGCGAAAATAAAATGATACAACAATACCTTCTGGAAAATCAGATGAAAAGCTTTTTATATCTACCAGCTGCAGCATAAACTCTTGTAATTGCTCCAAAATAAACAATTCAAAAATAATTATGAACAACAAAACTAACAAGTCTGTTCAGAAAGAAAGTAATATTAAATAGATAGAATTATAAGATTTAAAAAATGTAATTCTGAAAAATTTCAGTGAGATATAAGAAAACTCAGATAGGCAGTTTAATGATCTCAGAAATAAAATCATTCCCAATGCACTGTAGAATTGTATGCCTGAAACCTATGTAATCCTTGCTAACAGATATCACCCCAATAAGTCTAACAATAAAAATGAATAAAAATAAAATAAAACCCCTTGACAAAAAAAGAAATAAAATCAACAAACAAAATGAATATTTTCCCAAAGAGATTGAAATTTCAAAAAGAACCAAATAGAAATGCAAAACTCAATATAAGAAACAAAAAATGAAATAGCTAACTTAGTAAACAGAGTGGGCCAGATGTATAAATAAATGAGTGATATTGAAGATAAAAATATGAAAATGTCATAGAAACTAAAAGAGAGACACTCAAGAGTTAAAAAAAATGTAAAGAACTCCACAAGAATACTATGACTCCATTAAAAAAAGGAACATAATAACAAGTGTACCAGGGAAAAAGAAAAATACAGTGAGTAAGGCACAGAGAGTCTACTCAAATAGTCATTGACAACTTCCCAAATCTATATAAAGAACTGAAATTTAATTTCAAGAAGCAAACAGGACTCCCAACCACCTGCAGTTTAGCAAACTTGCTCCAAAGCGCATTATATTAAACATGTTAAAGGTCAACAACAAAGAAAACTTCTTCAGGCAGCCAAACAATGAAAACCATAACCTATAAGTAAAAACACATCTGGGTCACATCAACAAAATGGCAACATGAGGGAGGCCTCTAAAAAATTCCTCTGGAGATTATAACTAATAAAACACCTATACCTACACCAAGGACCTTCTACACAATTCACAAAGCTAAGAAACCCACTGGTCACACTAAGGTACCTGCAGACAGGCAGAGGGTTAAAGAAAGGAGAAATGAAAGGGAAATAGTGGCAACATAGCCACACCTGGGTTTCCACTTGGAACTCTACCGCTGTGGTAGGGAGGAGAAAGCTGGCAGTGGAAGAGCACCCCGAACCTCATTCAGTCTATAGGACACATAATAGGAGGTCCAGAGACAGGATGTGAGATCCCACAACCAGCTTACCTTGGCACCAAGAGATGCAGTCTGGTCTGCAAAACACAGTGGCTGAACTTCACTCTGGTGCCCAGAGCAGGGGCAGCGACTGGACACTGAAAAGCTGCAGCACAAACGATCAGGTCAGGCAGGAGAAAGAGAAGAAGAGAGATGGCTGCAAGCACATTTCTTGACCCATAACCAGAATGATCTGAAATACCAGCATATGGGACTGAACCCAAGGCTCAGGGCAGAATTTGCACATGGGACAAACTGAGAACAGAAAGGCCCAATCATGACCAAATTCCCTGCATGGCCCCCAGAGACTCAGGAAGAAAACAAAGGTGCAAACACCCATCCCCTATAGACCCCTGTTCACCCAGTATCAGCATCAAAACCCAAAGAAACTGCAGCATGAGGGTCCAAAGTGGTTGCAAAAGTAAGAACCCAGAGAAAGGGAGCTCAAATTAAAGAGTTGAGGACTAATCACCCATAAGAAACAGAGCATAAAGCAAAAATTATAAAAATGCTTAAGAAACTAAATAATAATTTCAAGAGGAAGATAGCATGCATTACAGAAGATTTGCAAACCATTTATAAAGGACCAGAGAGAGATAATGACTACATTAACTGAAGTGAAGAATGGAATAAATGTCACCAAACTAGATAAAATAGAAGCACAAAGCAGTGATTGGAATGAAAAGCCAGCAGAAAACACCCAGCCAGAACACATAGATAATAATTTCCAAAAAAATGAGGATGGGTTGAGATTCTTCTAAGACTCTATCAAATGTAAAAAAAAAAAAAAAAAAAAAAAAAAAAAAAAAGAAAAAAAAAAAAAAAAAAAAAAAAAAAAAAAAAAAAAAAAAAAAAAAAAAAAAAAAAAAAAAAAAAAAAAAAAAAAAAAAAAAAAAAAAAAAATCAAAATAAGTGGTGTGCCTGAAGGGATGGAGGAAAAGCAAGGGATAAAGAAATGATTTGAAGAAATAATGACTGAAAAATTTTTTAACTTGGTGAAAGAAATGGACGTACAAGTCTGAGATGCACGAAGAATTTCAAACAAGATTATCTCAAACAAGAACACACTAAGATACATCATAATTAAAATGGCAAAAGTTAAAGAAAAAAAGAAAATTCCTGAAGCAGCAAGAGAAATGCAAGGAGTAGCTTATAAAGAGACACCCATTTCACTCTCTGCTGATTTCTCAACTTAAACTTTAGAGATCAGACAGGATTGGCAGAAAATATTCAATGTGATGAAAACCAAGGATTTACAACTAAGAATAATATATCCAGCAAGGCTAGTATTCAAAATTAAAGTACAGATAAACAGTTACTCAAATAATAAAATGCTAAAGGAATTTATCACCATCAAACCGGTACTAAAGAATGTTAGAGGGACTTATTTAAGATGGAAGAGTAGGTAAAATAAGGGAAAGAGATAGAGAAATTTAGTTTGATTGTAAACATAAAATCAAAAGCAACAAAGAAACAAAACTCATAGACACATTCAATAATTTATTAGTTACCTGAAGGTAAGGAAGAAAGGAGAGAGAAGGAGAAGGGACAGAGACGCAAATGGAAAGAGAACTGACTCTGGGTGATGAACACTTAATACAACACATAGAAGATTTAATGTAGAATTGTGCACCTTGGACCTATGTAATTTTTACTAATCAACATCACCTCAATAAATTTCTTAAAAAGAAATAAAACACACTATCAGTCTTCTCAAAAGAAACTCCACAACCCAGGCAAATTGGAATCAAATATTCAAAGTATTGTGAAAGAGAAATTATCAGCTAAGAATAATTTATCCAGCAAAGTTTTTCTTTAGATATGAAGGAGGAAGAAAGACATTTTCAGACATATAGAAGCTGAGAGAAGTTTCTACCACAAGCCAAGCATTTCAGGAAATACTGAAGGGGATCATGTGAACTTAAAAAAAGGGCAAAATAAATAGAAATAAATTGAGATAACAAAAATATTAGGGAAGAAGAAGTATAAGTTTAAATTTCAAAAGGAGAATCAGTATAAAAAACATACTTAAGAAAAGGTGCATTTTCATATATGAAACTTTCTTTTACATGAAATTAATGGTAACCACTACAAAAATAATTCCAAACAATACACATAAGAAAAAATAAAAGGAAATGAATAAAATTTATAAAACTCACTAAATTGAAATAACTGAAAAAATAAATAGGAAACCAAAGAAACAATGGAGATACCATACCAAACTACCAGAAAACAAAAGAAAAAAATTACAGTAATAAATCTCCATATATCAATAATTATCCTACATATAACTGTATGGAACTAATCAATAAAAACGCACGAGGTAAAAGATTGGATCAAAAGCAAAAAGCCAACTTATGCTGTCTCCAAGAGATGCAACTCTGCTACAAAGACAAATAAAGAATCACAGTGGCACAGGCTAACTTGGGAGACCCAAGAATCACAGAAAAAGAATCTGAATGTAACAGAAAGAAGTAAGGGGTAATATGGGAGAAAAGGGAGGGAGCAGAGCATGGACAGAGTTGCAGAACACAACCTGGGACTGGCAGAAGGAATGAATTGGGAGCCTGGAGATACTAGTCAAAGAGAAACACAATTCCAAGTGGGTTAGAAGCTGGGAAATGATAAGAGCAATGGCATGGGTGGCTAAAACTTTGTGATACTATGGGCAACTTAAAACCCCAATCATGGAACAGTGCACTAGGGTCCCAAACACAGCACTGAATTGTAGATAGGTTTAAGGCTGAACAAGGCCTGCTGGTCTGCTCTGGACTACAATAAGGCCCCACCTGCAATGCATTGTTACAACCACAAATTATCTCTGTGGGAGTTTGAAATTGAAAATTGGCTGCCATCAAAATGTTGACTAGAGTAAAATATGATCCGGGGTGAAATGCAGACTAAGGAGACCAAAGGAAGTCTGAGCCTGCGGCTTAAGCTGGGCCTGCACCTGATCAACTCCCAATGTGTCTACACAGCCCTGAAAAAAAGAGGCTTGTGTTACAGCAAAGCCAACAACCAGAACATAAAGCAGTTGTAGACCACATCACCCCCACTCCAAGGTGAAGACCATGGATGGTAAGCCTAGCTGTTTTCCCTAACTGTCTCCTAAGACCTGCTGCCTGACAAACTCAACCTAGCGCCTGCTTTACAGGCAGCTGATAAAAAGGAAAAAACAGGCCTATGACCTTTCCAACACATAAAGGCTGCAGTAGGGTTCAGGAAAACTGCAAAGCATAGGGACAGCAGTTTTTCTCTACACTGATCTCAAAGACATAGCACACCATCTCCCACCAGTTCTCCAAAGAAGAAAACACATTGAGACCAGGGAGAATGGGTCACCAGAAAAGAAATCCACATTGCAGGAAAGGTCCCAGAGGTAGGAGATTAAATAACCAAGAGAAAATATTGTAAAATGCTATAGAAACATCAACTGGGAAGAGAAAGAAAAACATCTCTATGTTTGCCACAGAAGTCGTTCTCATACCCAGGAAAACAAAAGCATCGAATACAATAATTACCTTAGGATTCAAAGCTGTTCTGAAATCAAATAAAAAGTCTCTAGAAAAAGAACTTGTAGATCTGGAAATATATTATCTAAGTGATATAGAATTCAAGACTACAGTTCTTAAAACACTAAGAGAGCTAAAAGAATGTGGCAGAGTACCCAGACACACATAAATAATCTCAACAAACAAAAACAAAAACAAATACAACCTGTGAACAAAAGCAACGTTTTAACAGAGAAATTAAAATGGTAAATAAGAGTCAAATAGAAATTTCAGAGATAAACAATGCAACAATTGAGAAATGAACTATGATTAAAAACATGGCTGATGAAATGGAGAAAAGAATTAGTGATATTGAAGAGTAGAATATGAAAAACGATTAAAAAAAGAAAAAAACGTGAGAGTAAAATTTGAAAAAATTATACTATGACTATCTTACTCCATTAGAAAAATATTAGAATAACTGGAATAACAGATGGTGCGGAAGAGAACTCTACAGAAAGCTTGCTCAAACAGATACTAGGTGAGAACTTTCCAAACCTGTAAAAACATCTGGAACCCCAAATTCCAGAAGAAACCAAAACCCGTAGCTATCTAAACTCTGGTAGATCTTCTCCAAGGTACATTTTACTGAAGATGTCAAACACAAAGAATTCTTAAAGCAATCAGAGAAAAAAAAATATATATATATACTTTTAAAGGAAAGCCCATCAGGCTATTATCAGATTTCTCAGCAAAATTATACAAGCCAGGAGATAGTGGAGTGAAATATTAAAGATATTAAAAAAAAAGAAAGAGCCAGTCAAAAAATTTATCCAATAATGTTATCCTTTAGATATGAAGAAGATAATATCTCATTTTTAGACATTCAGAAGCTGAGGGAATTCTCCGACACAAGGCTGGCATTTCATTAACTACAGAAGTAGGTATTATGACCTGAAAAAAGAATAAATGGGGAAGAGTTGGGGCATTAAAAAGTTTAAAGGGAAGGAAGTAATGGTCATAGGAAATCTTCATATATTAATCATCACCCTTAATGGAAATGGACTGAACTCACCAACAAAAAAAAGCAGAGAGTAGCAGACTGGATCAAAAAACAAAACTCATCCTATGCAGTCTCCAAGAGAAACACCTCAACCACAAGGACATACACAGGCTAAGAGTAAAAGGGTGAAAAACAACACTCCACGCAAATGGAATCCAGAGAAAAGCAGGAGTTGCCATACTGATATCTTATGAAAGAGACTTCATGATAAAAAAGGAAACAAGAGAAAAAAATGGACATTTCATAATAATAAAAAGGTAAGTGTAACAACAAGAAAACACACTTATTTATATATATGTCACCAATGAGGAAGCATCAAAATTTCCAAAGCAACTACTAACAGAACTAAAAAGAGAAACTGGTAAAAACACATTATAGTAGCGAAGAAAGCCTGAACTGTAGCATGCACTCCATCCATGACAAAAGTGACCACAGCCTTCTCCCATCTTGCCACGCTGTGTCACACCCAGGCTCCCCTGATGAATAGACTAGTGTTGAAATGTACTCAGCAACCAAAGATGCTACCGCAAGAAACAGGCAGCCACAGACAACACTGCCTCTAAACCAAGGCAGAAACCAGGGACACTGAACCTGGTTGCTTCCCCTAATTCTCTTCCAAACCTAGTCACCCCAATGCTACCTAATGTCTTCTCTACAGACAACTGGGCAGAGGGTGGGGAGCAAAAGGAAACACCTGCATCTTTTCCAACCAGACCCACACTAAGGAAACTGGAAGTAGAGCACAGGAAAACTCCAAAACACAGACACAGCAGCTTTTCTCTGCAATAATCTCAGAGGCAGAGCACACCCTGACCCACCACATTTTCCAAAAGAGGAGGCACATCAAGACCAAGGCAACTGGATACAAAAACTGAATCCCACTTTTTAGAGAAGGTTCCAGTGATAGAAGTTTAAGCAACCAAGACAAAAATACTTAAAGACACTACAGTGATACCAACTGGGAAGAGAGGAAAGGAAAAATGATTTCTCCATATCTGCTCATGCCCAGGGCAATAAAACGTATCAAATACAATGAGTACCTTAGGATTGAAAGCCACTTAGAAAAATAATTAAAGTTTCCAGAAAAGAAACTTACAGGCTTGAATATATATGATCTAACTGGCACAGAATATAAAGGTGTTGTTCTTAAAACACTCAGAGAGCTGAATTAATGTTGACAGAGTACCCAGACACACATAGATGATCTCAGAGAGGAAATCTTTGAACAAAAATATCATTTTCAAAAAGAAATTGAAAATATAAAAAAAATCAAATAGACATTTGAGAGGTAAACAATGCAACAAAATAACTGAGAAATAAACTAATTACCATAGGAAATAGGGCCAACTCTATGGAGATATGTACAGCACAGGAATGCACAGTGTTGTTACAAAGCAAAACAGAAGGATAAAGACCTTGCTACTTGTGGTCCTTGTCCAAGAATATTTTTCACGGTGCCAATTTTTGTGGTCACACCTGAAATCAAGGTGGCCCTCACATGACATGGTTGTCATGCCTTCACTGTGATCTTCCACATACCAACTGGAGTTCAGAGACTATTTTTTACTCACACTGAAGACAACTAGAGAGGCCTAGTAGGCAAAGCAGGTCAAGCTTATGTTGGGCAGAGCAGAGAGTAAGATGGACCTTCACAATGACCATGAGGTAAGACTGGGGAAAAGTCCCCACAGGCAAGACATTTTGGCTTCCAAACGTACCATAGAAAGAAGCACATCTGTGCTTTCTATCAACTTGTCCAGATGTGGGGCTAAAAGGGAAGTTAGATGTCAGTAGCCAAATATTAAAAAATGAAGTCAAGCTTTTGGTGAGCATCAAAGATAAGTTTTTTGGTTCTGTATGCCTCTTTAAGAAACAGACACCAAGGAAAAATCATGTTTGCATAGATTTTACTGGGAAACACCTGTGTTATAAAAATGCAGGGGGAATTAAATAAGGACAGGAGAACTGTCAGATAATAAAGCAAATCTGACCTCAAATGAAAATAAAAAATGTAATGACAGCTAAGTGGCCCTTTTCTAATGTGGCAAGAAGTCCACACAAATCCCAGCAAAATTATTGGGGTGCCTGGAGTCAGAGCTGTCTAACAGCAGATTCCCATGACTCAGTGGTGGATATACCTTGGTTTATAGATTTTATATATGTAACCGTGGTTTTATTTATTTCTGTGTGGACACAAAAAAATTAGGTGGGCTGCAGATGACTAATTTCCAAATTTACTTTAATTGATTTCCTTCTTCATTTTGAGGGAAGTCCTTGCACAGGGTCGACTTTCTTAGCAGCAGTGGTAAAATGAGAAATTACAATATTTGTTTCCTATTATCATTGGTTTACCTCCATGTACAGAGGTCCTAGGTAGAATGTGTTTGACTGTCTCACTATATTTCTGCACCTCCAGGGGTAGAATGTAGACTTACCTGACTTCTAAGTGTGAAGGTACAAGCTTGTCTTTTACAGCTCAGAGTCTGAACACTGCTTCCCAGATGTAGTTTACAGTCAGAGTGTTTTTCAGTGAGTTTTTCAACCTCAAGCTGACATGCATTCATGAATTCTGCTTAGGTTTAATTAAAGGGTTCAGAATGAAAAAATCCAATTTTGTCTTCACTCCTTAGCTCCATTATGAACTCAGGATAATCAAATAGACTAAATAACTCAATCTTTCTTCTGACAACCGAGTATTTTAATTATTATTATTTGGTTGAAGTTGTGGTTAATGATACTTTCATTTCCCCAATATAACCTCAGTATTTGATTATTTAATCTTGGAAACTAAAAAAACCACAAAACAAGCCATTTTGATTTTTACTACAATGTGCACATTTGTGCATTTCAATGTAATATCCAGTACCTGTGAGCCCCAAAAATGTATTTCTTAGTCCACTTCTTTGATGCTCAAATGATAAGTTATCAACATGTGGGCAGAGAAGTGAGAGGGTTTTATTTCAAACAACTGTTAGTGCCCTAATTTCACCCCCACTTACCCTGAAGTCTTCTAAACATGTTGATGGGAAGGTAGAACACTTTTTTGGAAATGCCAGATGCAAGATATATTTTGTAGAATATGGCAAGACATCACCTGTGTGCTCTATGCACTTGCACAGCTCCCATGACAAGATAAGGACAGGAACCCCCCAGCTCTTGGAAGGGAGTACCAGCCATCAGGACAACATCAGGAAAAAAGTGCTCCAGGAAGGGGACCTGTGAAACTGTGACAAGGGAGAATGTTGTGCTGGAGCACTCACATTTGGAGGATATTTGTCATCAGGTCACTGAGAATCTCTGAATTAGATGAATTGTGGTTGTGAGTAATACTCAAGGAACCCCCGAGCTCTGAGTGCTGCAGTGTGCAGAAGTATGTTGAAATTGCCACATGACACAAGGCTCACTATTTTTTTTAATTCATTTTTATTGTTAGACTTATTGGGGTGACATCTGTTAGCAAGGATTACATAGGTTTCAGGCATACAATTCTACAGTGCATTGTCAACTTGATGTATAATCAGTTCACCACCTAATGTGACTTCTCTTTCCATCACCTTATATTTAGCTTCCCCCCCTCCTCTCCCACCCCCTCCCCATTCTCCCCTCCCTAACCCACTCGTCCCCAAGTAAACAATAAACTATTGCTTGTGTCCATGGGTTATTTGTTCATTTGCTTTTTTTCTTTGCTTCTGCATATGAGTGAAATCATGCAGTTGTTTGTTTTTTCTGTCTGGCTTATTTCACTTAGCATGATGATCTCCAGGTCCATCCATTTTGTTGCAAATGGCAATATTTCATCTTTTCTTACAGCTGAGTAATATTCCATTGTGTAAATGTACCACAGCTTCTTTATCCAGTCATCTGTCGCAGGGCACTTTGGTTGTTTCCATGTTTTGGCCACTGTGAACAGCGCTG
>PVJL010020875.1:0-11352 GCA_004026885.1 Lyroderma lyra
CGTCTCTGCTCCCTTCCCTCTCCCCGACTCGCCCCTTTCTCGCCAGCCTTCAGGTTTACTTGCGATTTGTGGATTTCTCAGCAGCCGGTTTGTCACTCAGGGTCCGCTTTCTTGGCTCCTGGTCGGCCGTTCAATTGTGTTTTCTGGGAGAGGCTTTAGGAACCTCCTCTCCAGTCGCCATCTTGTCTTCTCTCTCAGGGATTTTGTACTCAGTCAGCTTGGGAATATATCATAGATCTTTCTCCTGGTGAATTTGGAGATTGCCGGTGGTCTTTGTGCTGGTCAGTTTTGTGGTCTGCTTGGGGAGTCTGCTTGCATTGTAGGGGGTCTGCCTTGGGTCTCTGAGCTGGTCAGGTTAGCGGTCATACTGGAATTTATATGCTCGAAACTGTTGAGAGTCCAGCTTGCTTTCCGGTGCTGGTCGGGTTATGGGCCTGCCAGGAGGATATATACTGGTGATGCCCCTGTCTTCTGGTGTCTCTGTGCCAAGTAATGATAAGGGTCTGACTGTGCTGACTGGGCTGGTCGTGTTGTAGCTCTGGTATGATCTTAATGGTTCTAAGCTGGAAGAACTTCGGGGTCCTCTCTGGTCAGTTTGGGGTGCTTCTGGTGATTTCTTGCTGGTAGGTTGGAGGTCTAATGTGGGTTTCTCTCCCTGTCAGGTTAGGGGTCTGTCAGGGATGTCATTCCAGGTCTGAATTGGTGTTTGTCTGAGGAGTCTGTGCTGGTGAAATTGGGGTCTGCTGAGGGTCACTGTGCTGGTCAGGGGAGAGGTCTACTGAGGGTCTCTTTGCTGGTGACTTCTGAGATCTCCTGGGAGTTTCGAAGGTACACATCATATGGGTCTGCTGGATGTCTCTGTGCTGCTCAGGTCTGGGGTTCTTCAGGCTGTCTCTGTTATAGTCCAAAAGTTTGTTTCACTGGGGACACTGTGCTGCTTACTTTTGGGGTCTGCTGGAGGTCGGGGCTGGTAGTCACCTTTGGAATCTGCCTGAGAGCTGTCATGAAAATGTTTGGAAACTGCTCGTGTTTTTCTGCTAGTCGTGTGTGTTCCTGGGTTCACTGTACTTGTCACAATGGAGGTGTGCATTATAGGCACTGTTTTGGGCCGGTTGGCGTTCTGCTGGGCTCCCCGTGATGGTTAGGTTTGGGGTGTGATGGATCTCTATGGATGGTTAGGTTGAGGGCCAGCCATTAGTGCCTGGGATGTTCATTTGAAAGTTCTGTCTTGGTTCTCTGTGGTGGTTGAATTGGTGAAATTCTGTAGATCCATGTGCCTGGTCAGGTCTAGAGTCTTCTTTGCCTGTTTGTTCCGGCCTGTTTGGAAATTTCCTTGTTTCTCTGGGATGCTCAGGTTAACGCATTGTTAGGTACATTCTTTGTCTTCTGAGGGTTACTTTCCTGGTCTTGATCCAGGTCTGCATTTGAATCTGCGATAGTCGTGTTCAGGTTCTTTTTGAGGTATCTCTGGTGGTCAAATTTGAAGTTGATTATGGGTCTCTGTTCTTGTCAGGGTGGGATCAGTTAGGGGTCTCTCTGCTGGGCACGTTAGGGTTCTGCCCAGGGTCTCTGCACTGTTTAGGTTGGGGTCTTCTGGATGTTTCTGTTCCGATTAGTTGAACATCCTGTTGGCGTTGTCTGCTCTCGGTAGATTTGGAGTCTTCCGGTGGTATTTGTGCTGTTCAGGTTGAGGGTCTGCCTGGGGACTCTCTGGTCATGAGTTAGAAGGTCTGCCGAGGGTCACTGGGCTGGTCAGTCTTGAGATCCTCATGGTGTTTCAGTGCTGGTCAGTTTGGCTCTGTTTAAAGTCTTGGTACCCAATCACAGAGGGTTTCTCGTTGAGTCTCTGTGCTGGTGTCTCTCTGATGGCCACTATTGAGATCTGCCTGATGTCTCAGTGCTTGTCATTTTAAGAGTCTCTGTTTGGTCTCTGTGCTGGGCAGCTGAAGGGTTATTCTGATATTTATGTGCCCAAGCGTATTGAGGGTCCGCCCTGTGTCTCAGTGCTAGTCTTTTCAAGGACCTCCCAGCGATGTTTGTGCTGGTCCTGTCCCGCGTTTTCCGGTGGTCTGTGTTGCAATTTATGGTTTGGAAATGCTTCTAGTCCCTGGGATGGTCTCATTGAATGTTTGTTTGATGTTTTTGGTGCTCAGTTTTGGGGAGTTCTGGGTACTCTTCCGGTCAGTATGAGATTCTCCTGGTAATTTTTTTTATGGCTCCATATATAGGGTTTCTATAGGTATCTATGGTCAACACATTCGGATCACTCAAGTGGTCGCTCTACCAGTCAGAATTGGAGTTGTCTTGGTTATCAGTGCTGATCAGATATAGGATAACCTGCTGTCCTCTGATGGTCACAGGGTTCTTTGCTTGGTTTCCCTGTTCTGGTTATGTTCGAGGTCTGCTGGGGCTCTCTATGGTCGTCAGGTTGGGTGTCTTACACTGATCTCTGTAATGGTCATGGTAGGGGTCAACCTGGGATTTAAGGGACCTGTTACGATAAGGGTATGCAGCAGGAATCTGTGCTTCTCAGGTTGGAAGTCTGCCCAGGTTCACTGCTGCACAGGTTGCAGGACTGCTGGGAGCCTCTGTGCTGTTAGTTTGGGGGTCATGTTGTGTCTCCTCTGGTGTTGTTGGAGAAATGGTAGGGTAATGTGCAGGTCAGGTTGACTGTTAACATCGGTTTCTTTGTATGTCAAATTCTAGGTTTGCTAGAGTTTCTGGGATTATCTTGTTAAGATTTTGATTGGAACTCTCTGCCGGGTGGTTTACTGTGTTCACAGTCAAGTCAGGTTCAACCAGTGATTTCTGTAAAAATCAGATTGGATATCAACTCAGAGTCTCTCCACTGGTCAGTTTGGGTGTCTTCCTGAGAATTTTGTGCTGGTCTGGATTCGTGTCTTTTGGCATTTCTATGCTGAAAGAGTGTTGTATGTATCCTCTGTTCTCTGTCCTGTTCATGTTTGATGTCCGCTTTGATCTCTGTGCTGGCCTGAGAGATATCTGCCTGGCGACTGAGGATTGTGTAGGTTGCAGTCTCCTTGGGGTCTGAATGCAGTTCAGGTTGTGAATCCGTCATGTGTGTTTCTGCTCATGCAGTTGAGGTGGTACTGGTGTTGGTGTGCTGGACATTTTGTGTTTCTGTCTGACATCTCCATGCTCGTCATATTGGGGAACTGCAGGTTGTCTGTGTGTTGTTCAGGATTAGAGTCAACCAGGGGTGTCTGTGCTTTTAAACTTGGGTGTCTGTCTTGGGTCTCTATGCCAGCGTGGCTTGAGGTCGGCTTGACTGAGGGTGTTGATGAAGTCTGTGGTGGAGCCAGGGTGTTATGTCATGTCAACTTGGGGCATTTAGATGTCTCTCTCATTGTCAAGTTGGGGGTCTGCCTGGGCTCTCTTTACTGGTGAGTTTTCAGGTTTCATGGAAGTTTTTGAGCTACTCAGCCGAGAGTTGTCCTGGGGGTCTTAATGCTGGCTATGTTAGAGTTTTGGATGGGGTTTCTCTGCTGGTCAAATTAGTTGTCTGCCTGGGGACTGTGTGCTGGTCACTTCAGTGGTCTGCAGCAGGTCTCTGTTTTCAGTCACCTTTGGAATCGGCCTAGAGGTCTCTTCCCATCTGGTTTAGGTTCTGCTATTGTCTTCATTTTGGGTTCATGTGTTCCTTGTGTGTCTGTTCTGGTCATGATGATCTGCATTAAGTGCTCTCTTCTACTCAGGTTGGGGTCTGCTGGGCCGCCTTGCACTGATCAGGTTTGGGGTCTGCCAGTAGGAGCTATGCTTATCAATTGGTGGTCTATTAGGTTTCTTTTTGCTTGTTAGGATTGAGATATGCCAGAGATCTTTCTGCCTGTCCATGTTACGGTTTGCTTGGGGTATCTGCTCTGGTTTGTTTGGAGATTAGCCGAGGCATCATTTCTCATGAGTTAGTCAACTGCTGTTTATTGTGCTTGTCATGTCGGGTGTAAGCTGGTGGTCATTTCTTGGTCAGGTTCCAGATCCGCAAGCGTCCCTGTGCTAGTTATGTTCAGGCTCTGCCTATGGTCTCTGTGCCGGTCAAGTTGGAGCTCAGTGCCTGCTCTCTGTATCAGTCAGATTGAGACCTATCAAGGGTTTCTGTGCTGGTCAGATTGGGGTTTGCTGGGGCTTTCTGTGATGGTCAATGTGGGCTTTCCATGGAATGTCTCTGCTGGTCATTTGGGGTTTTCCTCAAGATATTCTGGGCTTTTTCTGATGGGCATGTGATGCAGATCATAATATTTGGTCAGCTAGAGTTTCTGCTTGAGGTAACTGTGATCGTCTGTTTAGAGATCTCCTAGAATCTCTTTGCTGCTCAGGTTAATGTACTGTTGGGTACTGTATTTGAAAACTTGCATTTCTTCTGGGGGTCTCTCTCGGATGCAGCTTCCAGATCAGCGTGTGTTCCTAGGCTTGACATGTCGAGTTTCTTTGTGTGGTCTCTGTGTTCATGTTCTCAGAGTTTGACTGCAGGTCCCTGTTCTGGTCAGATCAGCGTCATGGGTCTCTGTGCTGAGTAGGTCTGCGTTCTGCCAGGTCGAAATCTTCAAGGAATTTTTGTGTCAAAGAATTTGAAGTACTGCCTGAGATTTCTGTTCTGGTTATGTCTGTGGTGTGCTCATGGACGTTGATCTGCTCACTTGGGGTTCTTCCTGGGTCCTCTGTTGTCATAAGTTTGGAGATCTGCCAAGGGTGTCTGTTCTGGTCAGTGTCGGCGGCTTCATGGGATACCTATGCTGGTCAGTTCAGGTGTGTGCTCAGGGATTTTGTACCCAGTCAGTTTGGGAATATATCATAGCTCTTTCTGCTGGTGAAGTTGGAGATTGCCGGTGGTCTTTGTGCTGATCAGTTTTGTGGTCTGCTTGGGGAGTCTGCTTGTCATGTTGGTGGTCTGACTTGTGTCTTTGAGCTGGTCAGGTTAGCGGTCACACTGGAATTTATATGCCCGGTCATGTTGAGAGTCCAGCTTGTTTCCCTGTGCTGGTCGGGTTATGGGCCAGCCCGGAGGATATATACTGGTGATGGCCCTGTCTTCTGGGTGTCTCTGTGCCCAGTAATGATAAGGGTCTGACTGTGCTGACTGGGCTCGTCAGGTTGTACCTCTGGTATGATCTTTATGGTTTTAAGCTAGAAGAACTTCTAGGTCCTCTCTGGTTAGGTTGGGGTGCTTCTGGTGATTTCGTGCTGGTAGGTTAGAGGTCTAATGGGGGTTTTTCTTCCTGTCAGGTTAGGGGTCAGTCAGGGATGTCATTCCAGGTCTGAATTGGTGTTTGTCTGAGGAGTCTGTGCTGGTGAAATTGGGGTCTGCTGAGGGTCCCTGTGCTGGTCAGGGGAGAGGTCTACTGAGGGTCTCCTTGCTGGTCACTTCTGGGATTCCTTGGTGATTTTAAGGTACACATCATATGGGTCTGCTGGAAGTCTGTGTGCTGCTCAGGTCTGGGGTTCTGTAGGCTGTCTCTGTTCTAGTCCAATTGGTTGTCTCACTGGGGACACTGGGATGCTGACACTTGGGGTCTCCTGGAGGTCTCTGCTTGCAGTCACCTTTGGAATTGCCTGAGAGCAGTCATGACAATGTTTGGAAACTGCTGGTGTTTTTCTGCTATTCGTGTGTGTTCCTGGGTTCACTGTATTTCTCACAATGGAGGTGTGCATTACGGGCTCTGTTCTGGGCCGGTTTGCGTTCTGCTGGGCTCCCTGTGATGGTCAGGTTTGGGTTGTGCTGGATCTCTATGGATGGTTAGGTTGAGGGTCTGCCATTAGTGACTGGGGTTTTCATTTGAAGGTTCTGTCTTGGTTCTCGGTGGTGGTTGAATTGGTGAAATTCAGTAGATCATTGTGCCTGGTCAGGTCTGGAGTCTTCTTTGCATCTTTGTTCCGTCCTGTTTAGAAATTTCCTGGTTTCTCTCGGATGCTCTTGTTAATGCATTTTGCGGTACATTCCTTGTCTTCTGAGGGTCACTTTCCTGGTCTTGTTCCAGGTCTGCATGTGTATCTGTGCCAGGCGTGTTCAGTTTCTTCGTGAGGTATCTCTGGTTGCGAAGTTTGAAGTTGTTTGTGGGTCTCTGTTCTTGTCAGGGTGGCATCAGTAAGGGGTCTCTCTGCTGATCAGGTTACGGTACTGCTCAGGGTCTCTGCACTGGTCAGGTTGGGGTTTTCTGGATGTTTCTGTTCCAATTAGTTGATCATCATGCTTGCGTTCTCTAATCTCAGTAGATTTGGAGTCTTCTGGTGGTATTTGTGATGTACAGGTTGAGGGTCTACCTGGGGAATCTGTGGTCTTGAGTGAGAAGGTCTGCCGAAGGTCACTGTGCTGGTCAGTATTGAGATCCACATGGTGTTTCAGTGTTGGTCAGTTTGTCTCTCTGTTTAAATTCTTGGTACCGAATCACGGACGGGTTCATGTTGAGTCACTGTCCTGGTTATGTTTAAGCTACCCTCGTGTCTCTCTGCCGGCCACTATTGAGGTCTTCCCAGTGTCTCAGTGCTTGTCATTTTAAGAGTCTCTGTTTAGTCTCTGTGGTGGGCAGCTGAAGGGTTATTCTGGTATTTACGTGCCCTAGAGTATTGAGGGTCCTAGCTGTTTCTCAGTGCTAGTCTTTTCATGGACCTCCCAGCGGTGTTTGTGCTGGTCCTGTCTTGCGTCTTCCGGTGGTCTGTGTTGCAAGTCATGGTTTGGAAATGCTTCTGGTTCGTGGGATGGTCTCCTTGCATGTTTGCTTTGATGCTTTTGGTGCTCAAGTTTGGGGAGTTCTGGGTATTCTTCGGTCAGGATCAGATTCAACTCGTGATATTTTATGGCTCAATTTATAGGGTTTCTACAGGTATCTATGCTCAACAAGTTCGGATCCCTCAAGTGGTCGCTCTACAAGTCACAATTGGAGTTCTCTTAGGTATCGGTGCTGATCAGATATAGGATAACTTGCTGTCCTCTGATGGTCACAGTGTTCTTTGCTTGGGTCTGCTGTGGGTCTCCATGGTGGTCAGGTTGGGTGTCTTTCACTGATCTCTGTAATGGTCATGTTAAGGGTCAACCTGGGATTTAGGGGACCTGTCACGATAAGAGTATGAAGTGGGCCTCTGTGCTTCTCAAGTTGGAAGTCTGCCCAGGTTCACTGCTGCACAGCTTGTAGTTTTGCTGAGAGTCTCTGGGCTGGTTTGGTTGGGGGTCAGGTTGGGTCTCTCCTGGAGTGGTTGGGGAAGTGGTAGAGCAATGTTCAGGTCAGGTTGACTGTTAACGTGGATTTCTTTGCATCTCAAATTCGAAGTTTGCTAGAGTTTCTGGGATTATCTTGTTAAGATTTTGCCTGGAACACTCTGCCGGACAGTTTACTGTGTTCACAGTCATGTCAGGTTCAGCCAGTGATTTCTGTAAAAGTCAGATTGGATATCAATTCAGAGTTTCTCCACTGGTCAGTTTGGGTGTCTTCCTGAGAATTTTGTGCTGGTCTGGATTCGTGACTTCTGGCATTTCTATGCTCAAATAGTGTTGGTTGTAGCCTCTGTTCTCTGTCCTGTTCATGCTTGATGTCCGCTTTGATCTCTGTGCTGGCCTGAGAGATATCTGTCTGGTGACTGAGGTTTGCGTAGTTTGCAGTCTCCTTGGGGTCAGAATGCAGTTCAGGTTGCGAATCCGTCACGTGTGTTTCTGCTCATGCAGTTGAGGTGGTACTAGTGTTCTTGTGCTGGACATTTTGTGTTTCTGTCTGACGTCTCCATGCTGGTCATATTGGGGATCTGCAGGTCGTCTGGGTGCTGTTTAGGATTGGAGTCAGCCAGGGGTATTTGTGGTTTAAAATTTGGATGTCTGCCTTGGGTCTCTATGCTAGCGTGGCATGAGTTCGGCTTGACTGAGTGTGCTGATGAAGTCTGTGGTGGAGCCGGGGTGTCTATGTCATGTCAACTTGGGGCATTCAGAGGTCTCTCTCATTGTCAAGTTGGAGGTCTGCCTGGACTCACTTTGCTGTTGACTTTTCAGGTTTCATGGAAGTTTCTGAGCTACTCAGCCGAGAGATCTCCTGGGGGTCTTAATCCTGGCTATGTTAGAGTTTTGGATGGGGTTTCTGGGCTGGTCAAATTAGTTGTCTGCCTGGGGACTGTGTGCTGTTAATTGCAGTGGTCTGCAGCAGGTCTCCGTTTTCAGTCACATTTGGAATCCGCCTAGAGGTCTCTTATCGTCCGGTTTAGATTCTGCTGTTTTCTTCATTGTGGGTTCATGTGTTCCTTCGGTGTCTGTTCTGCTTATGATGATCTGAATTAAGTGCTCTCTTCTGCTCAGGTTGGGGGACTGCTGGGCCGCCCTGTGATGATCAGGTTTGGGGTCTGCCAGGAGGAGCTATGCTTGTCACTTCGTAGTCTATTAGGGTTCTCTGTGCTTGTTAGGATTGAGATATGCCAGAGATCTATCTGCACGTCCAGGTTACGCTTTGCTTGGGATATCTGCTCTGGAGTGTTTGGAGATTAGCCGAGGCAGCATTTCTCATGAGGTTAGTCAACTGATTTTATTGTGTTTGTCATGTCGGTTGTATACCGGCGGTCCCTTTCCTGGTCAGGTTCCCGATCCGCAAAGGTCCCTGTGCTTGTTATGTTGAGGCTCTGCCTATGGTCTCTGTGTCGGTCCAGTTGGAGCTCAGTGCCTGCTCTCTGTATCAGTCAGATTGAGACCCATCAGTGGTATTTGTTCTGGTCAGATTGGGGTTTGCTTGGGCTCTCTGTGATGGTCAATGTGGGTTTTCCATGGAATGTCTGTGCTGGTCATTTGGGGTTTCCTTCAAGATATTCTGTGCATGTTCTGATGGGCATGTGATGCAGATCATATGGTTTGGTCAGCTAGGGTTTCTGCTTGAGGTAACTGTGCTCGTCTGTTTAGAGATCTCCTAGATTCTCTTTGCTGCTCAGGTTAAGGTACTGTTGGGTACTGCATTTGACAAATTGCATTTCTTCTGGGGGTCTCTCTCTGACACAGGTTCCAGATCTGCGTGTGTTCCTAGGGTTGACATGTCGAGTTTCTTTGTGAGGTCTCTGTGTTCATGATTTCAGAGTTTGACTGCAGGTCCCTGTTCTGGTCAGATCAGCGTCAAGGGTCTCTGTGCTGAGTAGGTTGGCATTCTGCCCGGTTGAGATCTTCCAGGAATTTTTGTGTCGTAGAATTTGAAGTCTTTCTGAGATTTCTGTTCTGGTTAAGTCTGTGGCCTGCTCATGGACGTTGATCTGCTCACTTGGGGTTCTTCCTGGGTCCTCTGTTGTCATAAGTTTGGAGATTTGCCAAGCGTTTCTGTGCTGGTCAGTGTCGGCGGCTTCATGGGATTCCTGTGCTGGACAGTTCAGGTGTTTGCTCAGAAATTTTGTACACAGTCATCTTGGGAATTTATCATAGCTCTTTCTGCTGGTGAAGTTGGAGATTGCCGGTGGTCTTTGTGCTGATCAGTTTTGTGGTCTGCTTGGTGAGTCTGCTTGTCATGTTGGGGGTCTGCCTTGGGTCTCTGAGCTGGTCAGGTAAGCGGCCATACTGGAATTTATATGCCCGGTCATGTTGAGAGTCCAGCTTGTTTCCCGGTGCTGGTCGGGTTATGGGCCTGCCAGGAGGATATATACTGGTGATGGTCCTGTCTTCTGGGTGTCTCTGTGCCCAGTAATGATAAGGGTCCAACTTTGCTGACTGGGCTGGTCTGGTTGTAGCTCTGGTATGATATTTATGGTTTTAAGCTAGAAGAACTTCTAGGTCCTCTCTGATCAGGTTGGGGTGCTTCTGGTGATTTCTTGCTGGTAGGTTAGAGGTCTAATGTGGGTTTCTTTCCTTGTCAGGTTAGGGGTCTGTCAGGGATGTCACTCCAGGTATGAATTGGTATTTGTCTGAGGAGTCTGTGCTGGTGAAATTGGGGTCTGCTGAGGGTCACTGTGCTGGTCAGGGGAGAGGTCTACTGCGGGTCTCTTTGCTGGTGACTTCTGGGATCTCCTGGGAGTTTCTATTGTAAACATCATATGGTTCTGCTGGATGTCTCTGTGCTGCTCAGTTCTGGGGTTCTGCAGGCTGTCTCTGTTCTAGTCCAATTGATTGTCTCACTGGGGACACAGTGCTGCTGACAATTGGGGTCTGCTGGATGTCTGTGCTTGCAGTCACCTTTCGAATCTGCTTGAGAGCTGTCATGACAATGTTTCGAAACTGCTGGTGTTTTTTCTGCTGGTCGTGGGTTTTCCTGGGTTCACTGTACTTGTCACAATGTAGGTATGCATTATGGGCTCTGTTCTGGGCCAGTTGGTGTTCTGCTGTGCTCCCTGTGATGGCCAATTTTGGGGTGTGCTGGATCTCTTGGGATGGTCAGGTTGAGGGTCTGCCATTAGTGACTGGACTACTCATTTGAATGTTCTGTCTTCGTTCTGTGTTGTGGTGGAATTGCTTAAATTCTGTAGATCCTTGTGCCTGGTCAAGTCTGGAGTCTTCTTCGCGCCTTTGTTCCTGCCTGTTTAGAAATTTCATGGTTTCTCTCGGATGCTCAGGTTAACGCATTGTCTTGTCTTCTGAGGGTCAATTTCCTGGTCTTGTTCCAGGTCTGCATTTGTATCTGTGCTAGTCGTGTTCAGTTACTTACTGAGTTATCTCTGGTGGTCAAGTTTGAAGTTGGTTGTGGTTGTCTGTTCTTGTCAGGGTGAGATCAGTAAGGCATCTCTCTTCTGAGCAAGTTGCATTTCTGCTCAGGGTCTCTGCACTGGTCAGGTTGGAGTCTTCTGGATGTTTCTATTCCGATTAGTTGAACATCCTGCTGGCATTCTCTGCTCTCGGTACATCTGGAGTCTTCTGGTTTTATTTGTGCTGTTCAGGTTGAGGGTCTGCCTGGGGACTCTCTGGTCGTGAGTTAGAAGGTCTGCCAAGGGTCACTGGGCTGGTCAGTCTTGAGATTTTCATGGTGTTTCATTGCTGGTCAGTTTGGCTCTCTGTTTAAAGTCTGGTACCCAATCATGGAGGAGTTCTCTTTGAGTCTCTGTGCTGGTGATGTTGAAGCTACACTGGTGTCCCTCCGATGGCCACTATTGAGGTCTGCCCGGTGTCTCAGTCCTTGTCTTTTTAAGAGTCTCTGTTCGGTCTCTGTGCAGGGAAGCTGAAGGGTTATTCTGGTATTTACGTTTCCGAACGTATTGTGGACCCGCCCTGTGTCTCAGTGCTAGTCTTTTCATGGACCTCCCAGCGGTGTTTGTGCTGGTCCTGTCCCGCGTCTTCCGGTGGTCTGTGTTGCAAGACATATTTAGGAAATGCTTCTGGTCCCTGGGATGGTCTCATTGCATGTTTGCTTTGATGCCTTTGGTGCTCAAGTTTGGGGAGTTCTGGGTACTCTTCCGGTCAGG
>PVJL010020877.1:0-11340 GCA_004026885.1 Lyroderma lyra
GGGTGAGGCAGGGCCTGGCGGCCGTGGGGCCGAGAAGGCACCCCGGAGTCCGGCCCCTGCAGCGGGGCTCTCGGAGCCGGGGACAGCGGCTGGGCCTGGACGTGCCGCGGCCACAGGGGACGTGCACAGCAAGGCGGACACGAAGGAGCCCTCGGGCCTGAACACGGGCGGCCCGGGGCGCACCGCGAGCTGGTGGGTGGCGACACGGTAGCCAGAGGCGCCGACTCGGGGCCAAGGCCACCCCCAGCCCCCGCAGTCGGTGCCGGGCAGCTGCTCGCCGGCGGACACAGCAGGTCGGCCTCGCCCGGAACCTCACGCCTCGCACCGAAGGGCCCGCAAAGCGCCTCACGGACTGGACTGCGGCGCCGAATCCTGGAAGATGGTCGGGGCGAAGGACTAGAAAAGGGGTTTCTCCACGTAGCGCCTACAGCCGTGATGCGTGCAAGGAAACGCGTGAGTCGGGGTTCAGCGGAGTGAAGCCTTTCTTACTCTGCCCAGAACCTCGAGGAGACAATTCAAGGGTCAATGGCGGACCAGGAGCGAGGATGTGACGTCACGCCTCTGACCGGGACCAGCAGCCGGACTTTATCAGGGACGCTCAAAGCTCCACAGAAGAAGGAACACCCCGAGACAATCCTGATAAAATGAGCAAACCCCCCGCACTGCACCGCAGAGGACGCGCAGATGGAATCGACGGCCCCTGACAGCCACCACAGACACACAAACGGAACCGACAGCGAGCTGTCACTGCACGGCCATTAAACTGGCTGAAATCTAAACTCGTGACAACCTGCCACGCTGGCGAGGCCGCCGAGCGCTGTGCGGTCACCTGCTGGCCCCGGGCACGCGCTGCAGCCGCTGCGAGCGGCCGTCTGGCAGGCTCTCGCGTGATGGAACTCGGCGTGTGGCACGCCCGGCGTTCAGCTCTGAGAAGCCATTACTCACGCAGGAAACCTCCACAGCAGCCTGAGACATGACAGCCCCCCACACGGGAGCCCCTGCGTGGCCTTCCCTGAGTGGGTGGCTACAGGACACGAGGTCAGCCCACACGGTGGGCCAGCACTCACCATGACAAGGGGACCAGTGGTGTCCAGTGTGGCTGTGTGAACCTGCATGTGACAGAATTTGTGGAGCAAAACGTGCGCCCGCCTGAGTATGAATGGTCGGAAGGTCTGCGCAAGGGGGGACCGTGTCGGTGCCCGCCCCCGCCTGTGAGGGCCACAGCAGCTCTGCAAGACGTCCCCCTGGGGGAGGCCAAGCGAAGGGCCCAGGGGCTGCGGCTGTCACCTGTGTTAAACGCCACGGGACCTAAACTTTCTCGGGACGGGCATGGAAGGAGAAGGAAAAACCAAACAGCGGAGACAGGAGAAGACCGGGCGAGTCCAGTGACCACTACAGACCGAAAGGTGGTGTCCCCCCGCCCCCATTCGTAGACTGAGGCCTGACCCCCTGTGACCGGATTAGGAAGACCCCGTGGGAGGAAGCTTGTTCCCGTGAAGGATGCTCTGTGGTGAACGCAGGTGCTTCCGCGGGGGGGCAGGGTGAGTCCTGGACACGTCCTCTCCCTCTCTGCCCCGAGACACGCAGCACGTGACCTGTGACCCTGGTGACCTCCAGGAGGAGGGATCACTGGGACACAGAACTCCTGACCACGCCTGCGGGACGCTAGTGACCGGAGGGACAGCGCTCAGCTGGAGGTGGGGGGTGGGGGGTGAGGGCGTGAGGTGGCCACCGCGCCCACGGAACCATTGGGAAGGGCACTCCCTGCGCCCTCCGCCTGCAAGTGCACGGAGTCTTGTCCTAAGATCGGAGACGGGAAAGGACTGGTTTGTTCGGGAAGGTTTTCTGCAAAGTCTCTTCCACAGGAAGCCAAGCGCTGACCTGCTTGCTGGGAGGACAGAGGAACAGCTCACGCCGTAAAGACTGCTGGGTGACATCTTCGTGAACGTCATTTTGGGGGGGGGGGGTCACTGCCATTGAATGGCAAGTGCCAACTCACACGTGGCACCGGGGTGCCCTGGAGAAGGCAGCGGCCGAGACCCAGCCCACGGCCACGAGCCACGAAGATCCTCACCCTCCCAGGCCTCCACCGGGCCACTCACACTCGCAACTGGTCCCAGCGTCCTGTGTGAGGGGCGTGGACACAGGGCCACCCGCGGGGGACAGGTCCTGGGCTCCTGGTTCCGTCCTCCATCGTCAAACCCAGCCAAGTCCCCTCCGCATTTCAAGGTCGGCTGATGAGCATGAATTCCAGCCGGGACCATCACTCCTCTTTGGCGTGGAGCCCAACCGCGTCTGAGATCAGGACAGGGACGGCTTTGGGGACCGTGCTCTCCCGACCAATCGGGTCTTCAGAAGCCTGATACACGCCGCCGGCCCGTCTCCCTTGGGTGAAGGACGGCCTGGACCTCTGTGCTCCACACATCGCCTGCATCTTGGCCGTCACAGGCGCTCGCATAGCACTCCCTGAGGGTGATCCGCACGGGTGACCGGGCTGTCATCCCAGCCACGGTGGGGACCCCACAAGCTTCAGTGCAGGTGACAGCCACTGTGACAGGACCACCATCCGGCCAACAGGCACGACCACGTGCAGCCACATTCCCGGGGCATTAGAGCATAAGCAGGGTTGGTCCCAGAACGCGTGACACACGGCAGCCCCTGAGGTTGCAGGTCGTGAGAGTCAGGCACCGAGCTAGAACGGAAACGCGCGGGTGACTCGGTGTCCTGTCTGCTCGGACGCCGTGCGTCCAGGCCGAGAACAACGTCTGGCACGTCGCAGAGGCTCGCTGAGGCTTTTCCGAATGGCTAATGGGGGGGGGTGCACCAATGAATGAATGAATGAATGAATGAATGAATGGAGTCGGTGAGGCCTCGTTGTTACTGTTATTCAGTGAAAGTCGCGAAGGGTGGGCAACGGGACAGCACTGCCCCGTCTTCTGGGTAGGAAGCCCTCTGCCTCTCCGTTCCCGGGGCCCCGGGGCGACAGCGGGAGAGTGGCCCACGCGCACAGCAGCCACCCGACCCCGTGTGTCTGAGGGGACAGGTGGCAGGTGGACGCACGAAGGGCGGAGGGGCAGATGGCTGGTCATCGTCATGCAGACTGGCAGTGACCGGCGCTCTCAGGCATGCCATGAGTGACCATGCACGCTCTTCCCGTGTGGGCGGAGCCACGAAGGGAGGATGTGCCTGTGTGGGCGGAGCCACGGAGGGAGGATGTGCCTGTGTGGGCGGAGCCATGGAAGGAGGGCGTCGCCTGTGTAGGCGGAGCCACGGAGGGAGGATGTGCCTGTGTGGGCGGAGCCATGGAAGGAGGGCGTCGCCTGTGTAGGCGGAGCCACGGAGGGAGGATGTGCCTGTGTGGGCGGAGCCACGGAGGGAGGGCGTCACCCGTGTAGGCGGAGCCACGGAGGGAGGCTGTGCCCATGTGGGTGGAGCCACGGAGGGAGGCTCTGCCTGTGTAGGCGGAGCCACGGAGAGAGGATGTGCCCGTGTGGGCGGAGCCACGGAGGGAGCGTACCGTGGGCCTTTGCAAGTCCTGGACGGGAGACGCATGTGGAAGCGGCCCTGGTGCAGCTCTCCGTCCTCAGTCCAAGAGCGAGTCCCCGCGCCGCGCCCTCTGCCGCTTCCCACGCAGCTGGCCCTCCGCCATCGTGCGACAGCACCTGTTGACCCCAGGAGAAACGGTGGGGTGCGTGCCGGCCCCCTGGCCAGAGGGTGGGCGCCGCAGGGGTGTCGGGTCTGGAAAGCCCGACGTGGGGTTTGCGGCTGGAAACCGTGGCACCGAGCACAGGGAGCAGCCAGAGGCCTGAGGCCCGCAGGCTGGGCTGCCCCTCAGGACACAGGAGAGGCGGGCGGGGCCATCGCGGGTCGCAGCCTGGGCCCCGTGGGCAGCAGGCGCACGCTCAGGGCCACCCAGCAGACGGCTTTCAGGATGACGTATGAAACGCAGCTTCCTTTTCTTAGGACTTCCTGTGGGGGCGGGGACCTCGAACACCAACAACGCCAACCCCATTGCACTTCCGGGGGGCGGCGGTGACCTTCAACGGTCTTTTTCAGGGCGAAGAAATTTAATTTCGTCTCGTGTCCTCATATTTGTCCATGTGAGATTACATGGAATGAGTTATTTTTAATCACTATTCATAAATCACAGCGAGGATGTGCCCCGAGGCACAAAACATTTGCATAAAAATATTAATTGCTGCCGTCTCTCCTGTTGGGTTCTGGGGAGATTGGCTGACTGTGTGGCACACGGTGGGCACCGGGGTGAGGGTGGGCCCACGGGGCGGGCTGTGTGCGGGCACGTCCTCGACAGCCCCCTCCTCGGGGGTCCCCACCTCCTCGAAGCCCGGCCCGGTGTCTCAGGCCCAGACGCTCACTCTCAGCCCTGCCGCCCTGTGAGCTGTGAGCAGCCAGTCTGGAAACCTGCGTGTGGCCCTAGTTTGGTCACGTGGACCAGGAGCTCCCAGCCTGTCACGCGCGTGGAGGGGGTTCCTGCCTGCTTGATAGACTGACCACGGGCAGGGTCTCCTCGGTGTCCTGCGCAGGCCGGTCCCACGGTCAGTGTCCACGTAGTGGACGCTCAGTGAATGAGCATTCGGAGGCCTGCTCGTGTGCTCGGACGCGCTGTCTAACTTGCACGTTGGGGTTTTTTCTCTCATTTTCGACCCCTCGCCATATCCTTCCTGATGCTTCGTGCACAGGTGGGGCTGTTCTTCTGACCCCTGATGACATTTGTCTCCTTTTCAGGAAGGTCCCGTGAGGGCAGCACGGCCCCCTGCCCGCCCGGCACTGTGCCCATCAGAAACGCGGACCCACGGAAGCCAAGGTCAGCTCGTGCAGCCTGCCTCCAGGGAAGCCATCGGGTTCCTGATGGAGACCCGGGGCCCCCGGCAGCACATGCAGGATGAGGCATGCCCCCGGCCCGGCCCCCTCTGCAGCGTGACTACGGGCGGAGCTGAGCTGCGGGCGTCCCTGCTCTGATTCTAAGAGTCACCCAGTCACCAGGGCATCAGCCCCCGACTCAGGGGCTCCAGCTCAGGCAGCTCCCCCAAGGACGTCCCGGGTGGCGAGAGACAGGGGCAGAAGGGGCGGCTGAGTGGTGCAAACACGAAAAGCAATGACGAGGGAAAGGACCACACTGCCACGCAAGAAGAGCTTATCTGCTCGGGCCCTCCAGGTCTTGGTGGACCTCGGCCACTCCCACCTCCCACGGAGGCGCCCACAGGGACCCCCCAACCGCAGCCCTGTGATCTGGACACCCGGAGTTTGTGATCAGGGACCTCCTTCTCCTCCACAGCGAGGGTCTCACTGCCCGGGTTACCCGCTGGGCCTGAACGAGACCAACGACAGCACCTACACTCTGAACTGGTCTTCCAGTGGGCACTGCAGTCCCGACGGTCACACCACGGCTGTGACCTCAGAGCTGTGAGCAAACGACCCATAAATAAAGACAGGAAGTGAGATGCCAGTAGTCACACTGTGACACGGAATTTTGGGGGTGCTGTGGCCAGCGCCCATGGCTTGGGAGAGCCAGGGGCAGTGCTCGGTGACGCATGGCGGCCACTGGAGACCAGCGTGGCGGGGGTGTCTGCCCCAGGGAAACGGGACAAGGCTGCAGATGGGGGCTGTCAATCTCCGGAGGGTGGGCACGCGGCCCGCCTGGGGGCACTCGTCAGGTGCACCTTCAAGTTCATGTTCTAGATCTGTAGTTCCTTTCTCTTTCTTGGTTGACTTAGAGCTATTTCTATTTTTTAATCACACATTAAGTTTTTACTTCAAACGATCTTTTCTTATTTATAAAGGTTTATGTTAGGTGTTTGGCTAATTTTTTGTTTTGTAAGTTTAAGTTCAGTAACTTGCACTAAGCTAACGTCGGGGATACTTTTACAAGTAAATACTGGTGTAGCCCCAGTCGGGTATGGCAGACTGCCACCTCACCCCCCACCCCGTGCCTCTGAGTGTCCCTGCTGTCAGAAACCCTGGAGAATACAACTTGCCCTTCCCCAACTTCAAGAAACAGTGGAGACATTTTTGGTCTCTAGTCACACGCTTAACCGAGTACACGAAGTCCTGCGTGTGTCGGCCGCTCCACTTACAGAAAGCCACCGGTCCCCAAACCCCAGGCTCCTCGGGAGCGCCGGCGAGCACAGGCCCTGGTTTGCTGACACTCGGCTCTGTGGGCTTTGAGGTCCCTGTGACACACCTTGTGTTTATGGCGTTCGGGAGCTCTGGCTTCGTCGTCAGTAAGAGCCGTAAGGGCCACGCACGCCGCGTTTCTGCCGTCGCCGGGCGCTGTGTGGGCAGAACGTGGTCAGGAGTCCTGGCACCGGGTGTGTAAGCTCTCTCCAGCTTGTTACTACTCTATCGAGAGCTTCTAGAAACATCCTCGTGCGTATGGGTTAGCGCAAATATATGAACATGTGGGTGTTTCCCTGGGGACAGAGTTGCTGGGTCTCGAGTCCCCGGCACGCTAAGGCTCAGCAAGCACCGCCACCGCATCGGCCCAAGGTCGGACGGCAGCTCCCGTCCGCGTGCCCGTCACGACACGGGGCCCGGTCACCTTCTCTGTTTGCACAGCGCTGTCCAACCGTTCGGTGTCCCTGGGCCACACTGCGGGAGGCAGAATGGTCTGGGCCGCATGTAACGTGCACTCACGCGCACGACAGCCGATGAGCTAAAAACGGGTCCGAGCGCGGCTTCCGTCACGCGCAGGGAAGTTCCCGAGTTTGTGCTGGGCCGCGGGCTGGACAGGCTGCCCCGAGCCCTGCCGGGGGCAGCAGGCAGCCGTCGCCTTGGGTTTAATTTGCACTTTCCTGGTGGCTCACGAGACAGAGAACTTCCTGCTTTTCCTTTTAGGCATCTGTATTAAAATATATTCCCCCGGAGAATGACACGGAGTTTTCTTTTTAATTTTATTAAGGTCGACTTTTCAACGTGTGCGGTCACAGATACTGCGTATGCAGTTCCACTCGGCTTGATGGATTCCCAGGCCCATGTGGCCCACACCCTTATCAAGACACGACACATTTCCACTGTGCCAAAGCGGTCCCCACCCCCTGCCCGTGCCATCCGACTCCACCGCCCATCGCCCCAGAGTGTCTGCTCCTGTCGTACAAACTCGCATGGATGGAGCCTCACAAGAGGAACGGTTTTATGCCTTAGTGCCTTCGGCGCGGTACCAAACCCTCCCGTGTTCTCACACATGTTAGCAATCTGATGCGTGTTGGGGCTGAAGAGCTTTCCGTGCACACGTACATCACAATGTGCTTCTCCGTTCTCTCGTGGACGGATCTTTGTGTGGTGTCCAGGTTGGGACTGTGGCACGTACCGCCACCGGGAACGTCCTGGGGAAGTCAGGCTGTGGGCGTGTATTTTCATTCTCTCCCCGAGTGGACGTGCAGAGCGATAGGCAGGGCGTACGCTGAATTATGTAAGGAATTAGCAAACCATTCACGAGGCAGCGGCTCCATTTTCCAGTCCCACTAGGAACCTACCCGAGACGTTCAGTTATTCCGAACCTTTGCAAATTGTTATAAACTTAACCCAAAAGGCACATGACCTGTACAACGCGATTTACAATACACTGGGGAGGGAACTAAAAGAGGAGCTAAGTAAATAGAGAGAATTCTACGTCTGTGAATCTCAAGATTCAGTATTGTTTGGGTTGGACCTCAAAGTCAACACGACCCGTCCCATGTCCCAGTGGGTGGGTGAGTGGAACTAGGACACAAGTGGACACAGAAGAATGAAGTTGGGGGACATACACTACTCGATTCCAAAACTGAGTGCAAAGCACAGCGGCCGAGGCACAGTGGCCTTGGCTCAAGGTGTGTCCATAAAGGACGCTTCAGAGCCGAGACACAGCCTGTGTCCACGGGCTTTTGACGAAGGTGATAACTCGGTGGAGGGGACAGACACGGCGCTGGGACGACGGGACAAACGAGCTCAGATCCGAATGTCACAGCTTGCACAAACGTGAACTCCAAATGCCTTATCGGCTTCACTATGAACGCGAGCGCTGGGAAAGGCCTAGAAGAAAACGTGATAACGTGAGGGAAAGTAAAGAGCCCCCGCAACCCCGTCAGGGGAAGAGCCCGCGGTCAGGCAGGAGCCTTACGTCTCACCCGGGCAGACGTGCACACGCCGAAAAGACGCCCGACACAGGTTTGATGCTGGCACCCTCAGGGGCGAGGGAAGCCACAGCCGGACGCCGCCGCAGCTGCCCGAGGGCACGAGGACCCCCCGGACGCGGGGCGGCGGGGATGCGCAGACACCGGGCCCCTCAGAGACCTCCCGGGCAGCGAACACGGGCCACTTAGTTTGCAAAACGGGTCGGCACTTCCTTAAACGTTAAGTAGACAACCCAGGGAGTCCACTCCTCCACACCCACCCAGGACGACGGGAAGCTCACGTCCACCCAGGGACAGGCGCGTGGGCGATCACGACGGCGTTAGCTACGGAAGTGGAAACAATTCGAGTGTCCAGCAGCCGGTGGATGGACCAAGGAAATGTGCTGTGTCCATTCCATGGCCCATCGTTCGGCGATTAAAGGAGCCAAGCACGGCACGGGCTGCAGGACAGACGGAGCATTCTGGGTGAAGGAAGACAGATGCGACGGACTGGGCATCGCCTCACTCCCGTGTCGTGAGACATGCGGAAAAGACACATTTCTGGTGACAGGAAGCAGGTCAGTATTCGCCTGAGGCAGGGGGTGGAAGGGAGGACCAGCAAACACGGTGAAGCCACTGCATGGTGGTGATGTTTGCAAAACGCGACGCATGACAGGGCAACAAGCGGGCAAGAAGTGCGTTGTTTAATCTCCAAATATTTGGAGATTTCTAAAAGACTTCTGGTTATTGCATTTTCATTTAACTTCCTCGTAGTCAGATAGCGGGCGACACACGAGTTTTACCTTCCGGAACTCAGTGACACCAATGACCCGCGTCTGTGACCCGCGTCACGGACAGGAATGTGTGCGCACAGCTGTCTGGCACAGTCGACCGTGAATGCCCATTAGGCCACTTGGATAGGAACCTTCTGGTCCTTTATGTGCTCGGTTTTAGTCTGTCCCACTTGGACTTTGCTATTTGTTTTCTATCAGTCACTGAGCAATGTGTTTTGAGATGTCCAAGTGCCATCGTCGCTGACTGGTTCTGGGCGGCGCGTCCAGTACCCGATGCGACGAGCTTGGACGCCGTTGGGCACGAGGCGTGGCCGTGTGTTTGCGTCGGGGCCGGGCCTCCGGGTGCGTTCAGCCGCCGCTACTAACTGTCCCCGTGCGTGGCCCGGGACGATGTCATCAGAGTGCAATGTCCCTGTCGTATGCAGTGAGCATCCCCGCCTCGGACCGCATGCTGTCTCGGGGGGCGGTGCCAGGCCAGAGCTCCAACGCACTAGCGACGCAGCAGGGACCGGTGGCCTGAGCCACACCTCGGGCCGCTTGTGTCCCCTCGTGTTTTCATTTCCTTTTTGCATGTTTGTTTGCTTAAACCTAACGGCTGTGTCCTGGTCCCGGGATCCCACCTCACCTCTGGCCGCCGTGCCTCCTTCGCCCCTGCGGGCTGTGGGGGGGGGCCTCCGGCTTTCCTTGCTGGTGGTGAGGCTGAGTTTTGGGGAGCAGCAGGTGGGGGGTTGTGAGATGTCCTCACACCTGTCTGCCCCGTGTTTGTCTCAGGCTTAGACGGGGTCACGGCGTTGGGAGGACGACCTCGAAGGTGAAGTGACAGTCTCATCACATCCCATCAACCTGACTGGTCGCTGGGGTGTTGACCTTGACCTGCCTGAGGTGTGTCTGTCAGGCTCCCCCCCGGTCCCCTCTGTCCTCTGGGGAAGGAAGTCACGACGCACGGCCCAGGTCCACGGGGTGGGGACTCACAGGTCTTGATTTTGTACTTTGGGTTAGAACACGACCCCGCGTTATTTTGTGGGTCCCCCTCGTCCCACGCCTTGGCCATCGGGCGCTGTCCCAGTTGCCACGCCCCGTCGTGGTGGGGTGAGGTGTCGGGGCTCCAGGTGCCCCGGGTCACCGTGTGCATTTCCTGCCCAGCCCTGGCACCGGCCCTCCGAGGAGCCCGGGGCCGTCTGCTGGAGGGTGGCTGTGGGAGCCGGGATGGACTTGCCGTCAGGGAGCGTCTGAACGCTGCAGAGAGCAGAGGAAGGGGTGAGGGCACCTGGGGCAGGGCCCCCCAGCCTGCGTTCAGATTGCCGCCACCCCAGAAGCCACCACCGACATTGTCACTTCCCACCGACAGGAGTGCGGGGTGGGGACACGCACACAGACCGGGGTCCCCATGTCCTCCTGCACCAGGGCCTTCCTGAGAGACGGGGCCAGGGCCGTCGGGGAGGCACGGGGAACGGTCCCTCTTCAGAAAACGTGGTGGGACAGGAGCTCCATCTGCCTGGAGGTGAGAGGTGAGGGGCAGCGGAGGCCCCACGTCCCCATGGGGACAGACCAGGCGTCGTCACCTCGAAGCGTCCCAGGGCCGGTCCCCCAGGCGTGCCTGCTGCTCCCCAAATCCGCCCGCGTGGGGTGGGGGGTGGGGCCGGGGGCGCGCCGTGCCCGAGCGCCGTGCCCTCTCCTCCCCGGGCGCTCTCGAACCCTGGCTCCGTTCGGCCCTCCGCATGTCCCCGGAGGAGCTCTTGTTCTCTGGGTCAGGGGGGAAAGCCGCGTCCTCGGCCAGCTCAGCAATGGTCGAAGGCCACGTCGCGGTTCTGCGGCCACTCTGGGGCACAGAGCACGTGCACGGCGGCGGGGACGCGCGGGGAGCCTCGGGGAAGGGCAGTGTTGGGACCGCCAAGGCCACGCGGGTCGTGGTGACGGGCTGATGTCACCTCCTGGCAACCAGCAGCCCCGCGTACGTGCTTCTGCGGAGCCGCCCTCCCCAGGAGTCTGCAGAGCTCGGACTCAGGCCTGTTAGTCGCTCGGCTGCACTCGCTCCGTCATCTGTAAGGAGCCGCATCAGGGGCGCGGCCGGCCGGTGACGTGGCTCTGGCCTCTGTCTGGGCCCCACGGAATGTCTTCTCCTGGGGGATGGGCGGCGGGCGGGGCGGGGAGCCTCCCGCCACGGAGCTGCCTCACCTGCAGCCGATCGATGCCTCCCGGGCGTCCCTCCAGCAGAACACTTAGAGCCTGCTCCAGTGGCCAGGGGGATGCCCTGGGCCCGTCCCTCCCGGTCCCTGACACCTGCCAGGGCCCTCGCTGCTGCTCGTTGAAGAACAGTGAAGGTTAATGGCAGAGCCCAGCAGTGTGGGCCGGAAGCCAAGTCTCAGAAGAAGGCGGAGGGGGAGACCTTCTAGAAGTTTCCTTCCATCAGCTCGGCTATCTAGCAGCCCGCCCGCAAG
>PVJL010020878.1:0-11344 GCA_004026885.1 Lyroderma lyra
AGAAACATTAAGGCATTTGAAAATAACAAAACTCATTACATTAATATAAAGAATATGAGTGAAAAATAACTGCAGTAGACTCTCTGTTAACCAGAACTCAATCAACCAGCAAAAAATAAAAAATTATATTATAAATAAAAATTAAAATTGGTGGGTGGTTCCCTAGTGGTGTAGTGGCTAGGCTTCAGCACTCTCAACACTGCATCCTGGGTTCAATTCCCAGCCAGGAAACTTCACCCCCCAAAAAAACAAAAAATCAATGTCTAGTGGAAATGTAAGCTTAAAGCTCATGTGCCAATCATGGAACTGTGATTAAGCACATAGTATTAGTTAGACCTATTTTTAATCATAACTCTCAAGCAACCAGAAACTGCATTTACCTGACATCTCCCTACCAATCGCCATGGGTGCCAGTTAATTCAGAGTCTACTCTATTAGGAAGCAAAAAAACAATAGGTTTTGAGTTATCTAATGACTGCCTTCCAATTCCCACATTCACAGAGTTGTAATGTGAAGTTTTATTTGTCTGTTTTTATGCTCCCTGTAAAGAGACTATATGCATTTATAGTCACTTGTTCTATCAAAAGGTAAATCAAGTAGTCAAGAGGCATAATGAAAATTAACCTCCATTCTCAAAAATCTATTCAAAGTTAAAATCTGTGACTTAGTTATGAAAGCAAGTCCTACAAGAAAGAAAAATCTTTTGCTTCATAAGTAATTTGTATCCTAGAGAATCATACTGACCTCTATAGAGAAACCTGGTAATTGTTTGTATAGTTCATGTAACATATGAACTCCCTGTTGAGCAGGGAATGTTTCACCTGATTGGTCACTTTTCTACAAGAAGCAATTCCTCTGGAACCAACAGTGGTAAAAATCATTGATATGCAAGTCACTCTGATCAAAGTATGTGTGAGGACTCACCAGATTCAACACCCCTCTCAAACTACTCTTCCTTATCCAAAGAAGACCTGTTCACATGTTAGTGTTCTGTCTGTCACTTCTTCAAGCTGAGAAAGTGATAGTAATGAACCTGGGTAAATAATTTGGGATAAAGTAAATATTACCATGAAACCACATTAATCTTAGGCCTATTTTCTAGTGGATTATGCAGATTTTGGTGAAGTAGAGTTGTAATTTAATACTGTGTGAGAGTAGCCTAGTATATTACTCAATGCAAACTCTCTACCTATGTTATACATATTTTCACACTAAGAGAGAAAGTTGTCATTAAAACATTTTGAGTAAATTAGTCACCTAGCATTTGTTACAATTTCCTTTTCATCTGTAATCCAATATAGACTACTATAGCTTTCAAAAATAGATTACTTTATTTAGCAGATTTCAGAGAGAAAACAAGCCCAGAATGAAAGAGAATATGACTAAAAATCTTATTGATTATATTAAACCACAAGTTTGCAGAACTTTAAGGAAGTTAAATAGAATTGTCATTTAAAGGGAGACAAATATAAAAACTCTAACTGGGCAATAAAATAGAGGATGGGGGGAAGCTTAATATAAGGTGATGGAAAGAGAAGTCACATTATGTGGTGAATTTATTATACATCAAGTTGACAATGCACTGTAGAATTGTATGCCTGAAACCTATGTAATACTTGCTAACAGATGTCACCCCAATAAGTCTAACAATAGAAATGAATTTAAAAAAAAAGAAAAATTATAGAAAGGATAGCACTCTCAACCCCATGGCCCAGATTCGACTCCCAGCAGGGAAACATAAATGAATAAATAAATAAACAAACAAACAAACAAAATAAGATAAATAAAAAGGAGTCATGGTCTTTTGCTTAGGTGGCACCAATTTTCACATAAAAATATGGTAGTGCCACAGTACTAAAGGAGAAACATTTACTGGCATTTCTGGATTACAAGAACTAACTGGTTCTAAAGGCTGGAAATAACTCTGAAGGTTTAAGATGTCAAGAATCAAAGATTCAAGAGCAAAGGCAGACCACATCCCTCTGCCCTTACATTCTCATGAGGGTCATCACCCATCTGTCAGATCCTTCATCTCTGCACAGATGACTCCCCACCATGATTCCATCAACTTCTCACCTCCTCTGGTTGCTGCATAATTTAAACCTGGAAATGGAGCATTCTCTTCAGGTAATCTGGGCTCTGACCTGCTTATGTTAGGCTGGTCTGTGCCTACCACTGCCATCTACTCAGCTACCCACGAACAGACGTGGAGATTCAGCATTTTTCATTTCTTTACACAGCTCCTACTATGTACCAGGCACTGTGCTAGGCATTGAGAAAAGAGCAGAGAACAAACAGACCAACTTCCCACTCACCCAGAACGTTGTTGTGGTGGGTAGCATGAGAGGTAAGCAAATAAACACTAAGGGTATCATATGCCCAGTGAGAACAAACATTATGAAGGACAATTAAGCAAATAAAGAGAATACAGAGATGGAGAGAGGCCTTCTATTTGGTCTGAAGTAGTGAGAAAAGGCCTCCCTGATGAGGTGACATTTGAGGAGAGCCTGGGTCTCAACTCCCCACCATCTGTCTCATTCTGGGCCACTTGCTTCTCCTCAGCTGCTGACTCCATGCTGGCACTTGCAGTTTTCCTGCCATCAGCCTAGAATATCTGGATCCATCCTCCACTCCTGTCCTCACTCTTACTTGAAATGCCCACATGTAAGGCCTGTTGGCTGAGCAACTGCCAGTGGGGCTTCATGATGCAATCCAGACATACAGAAAAATCAATTGCCCCTGAATGAATTTTGGCCAGTAGGAGACTGATCATTGGAGGAGATTAGAGGATACTGGGCAGATAAACCTGCTCTTCCTTTCCCCTCCAATGGACTGTTCCAGAGCATGGGTTTTCCATACATCCTGTCTGGAGTCGACCTGTGTGACCAAGCCTGATACTCACTGAGGGTTGGATTGTCTTCCCCAAAAAGGTATGTTGAAGTCTTAATCCTGGTACTCGTGAATGTGACCTTGTTAGGAAATAGTATCTTTGAAGATGAAATCAAGATAACAGAAGGTCAGTAGGATGAACCATAATCCAGTATGACTGGTGTTCTTATAGAAAGAAGACAAGACTGTGACACACACACACACACACACACACACACACACACACACACGCACACACACACACGCACACACACACACACACAGAGAGAGAGAGAGAGACAGAGAGAAAAGCCACTGATCACACACACACACAGAGAGAGAGAGAGAGAGAGAGAGAGAGAGAGAGAGAAGCCACTGATGTCAGAGAGAGCTTGGAGTGATGCATCTACCAGCCCACAAAACTAAGGCCTTCCAACTCACTCCTGAAGCCAGGAGAGGCGAGTGAGGACCCCTACAGATTTCAGAAGGCATGTGGCCCTTCCAACATCTTGATGTCATAATTCAAGGCTCCAGAGCTGTGAGACAATAAATTCCTATGGTTTTAGGAAACATAGTGTGTGGTATTCAGCCCCAGGAAATTAATACACTGAGTGACCACCTGTGTTGGGTTGTACCTCCCAAACACAACACTGGAACAGTCCTTATCTGAAACTCTGTTTTCCAGAGGACCATGACTATGGAAACCAGAGACCTGGATAAAGTAAAGGATGATGTTTGATGACAGAGATTACAGACAGAGGTAAGAGTCAATTTAAAGGCCCTGCCTGAGGTGGCAGCATGATTGATGTGTTAGAGGAAACAGGACAGATACCAGGGCATCTGGAAGTTAATAAAGGCAAGAGTTTCATGAGATAAAGACAAAGAAGGACCCAAAGACACCATTCCTGGGGGCTTGTAGGTCACAGAAAGGACGTTGGATAGTTTTAACAATGTACTATTAAGATATAATTTACACATGGTAATAAAATGAACAACTCTTAAGGGTATGGTTTTATGAAATTATTTTATATATTGCAGTGATCTAAATGTGTACCCCAAAATTCATGTTTTAAAAGCTAACGACTGTCCCTAAGGTGACTGGATTAAGAGGTGGGGCTCTTGGGGGGTGATTAGGTCATGAGGACAGCTATTTCACAATTGGGCCTTCATAAAAGAGGGCCAAAAGAGCTCCCCTGCCCTGCTCTGCCCTGTGAGGCTGCAATAAGGAATCTGTGATCCAGGACAGGGCCCTCACTGTGCTTGAACCCTGATCTCAGATTACCATGCCACAGAACTGTGAAAAATAAATTTCTCTTCTTTATAAGCTACTTGATATTTTATTTTAGCAGCTCAAATGGACTAGGGCACACATGCATAGTCAGCCCACTTCTGTGGTCAACACCCAAGTATCGAACATTCCCATCACCCCAGAAAATTCCCTCCAATCTTCCAATCAATACAATTTACCAAGCATGAGGTAACCACTGCTCTTACTTTTATCACCATAGATTTATTTTACCTGTTTTAGAATATTCCATAAATGTAACCAAGTTATGTACTGCTTTTGCTTGACATGCCTTTGAGATTCATCCAGGTTGCTGTGTATATATACTTCATTTATTTTATTGTGGCAAAGTATTCCATTTCCTGTGTTAGAGGGCTTTCCACCAGAAATCCAGCCATAAATGGTTCTATTTTTTCCTATTACATGACTGGATACTATCTGGACACCCCTCCTAGGTCAAAATTTGGTTATCCATTTTCCTGCTGATGAATATTTGGGTTATTAGTAGTTTGGGCCTATAATGAACAAAACTGCTAAGAACATTTATCTGCTCTGCTCTGCTCTCCTCTTCTTAGACATACGCAATCATTTCTTATTTTCTAGTCCTACTAGTGTGTTCTCTGAGTCAATAGGGGTAGGTTTATATAATCTTATTAGTCTTTCAAAGTGGTTGCATCATTTCATACTCCCATCAGCATGTGAGTATCCCAGTTACCCAACATCCTCATCAACACATGGAACTGTCAGTTATTTTTAAATTGTAGCTTTCCTGGTGTGTGTGTAGTTTTATTACATTATGGTTTTAATATGCGTTTTTCAGATGACTAAAAATGAGCGCCTTTTCATATACTCATTCATCGCTTATTTATCTACTTTTATTAGGAACCTGATCAAAACTTTTGTCCACAGTTTATGTTTTTATTAAGGCCACATCCCATTTCCCAAATCTGTATTAGTTTTCTATTCCTGCATAACAAATTACTCTAACACTTGACAGCTAAAAATAATAAACCTTCATTATCTCACAATGTCTGAGGGTCAGGAAGCTGAGAACAACATAGTTAGGTTCGAGTACAGGGTCTCAAGTTGTGGATGAACTATTGGCCAGGGATTACAGTCATAGCCACTCTCTGCTTGGCCCAGAGGCCGCACTTCTCTGCTCAATAACATAAGCCTCATTGGGAGTAAATCCATGACTTTTGTTAAGCTGGTGAAAAGATTAAAAATCGCTGACCACTCTCACTTACCTCTTGGTGCCCAGTATCCCAGTTTGAAAAAATCTCATCTAAAGGAAAAAATGGTGGCAAAGAGAAACCCAAGATTCCACAATTAGTTGTGGAGGAGTGGATAAGGAAGTGGTGAAGGGGTTTTAGAAATCTAAAACTATTCAGGTTCAAGGTAATGTAACTGCTTGAAATAGCTAACTTTTATTAAACTCCCACTACCTCACTAGCAGTTTAAGAGAATAAATATATCATGGCAGACCTTCTCTACTCCTCCACAAATGGTCATTTGATCCAGTAAACCCACCTCTAATACCAAGATTAGAGTCCACAATATGGAGAAAGCTACATACAAAGATGCTCATTGAAGATTATTTATTAGAAATCTAAATTATGGAATTATTAAAGAAAATACATATTCCCTCAAAAGAAATACCAACATATTATTAAAAGTTATCATTTTAAGTGCTCAATATATAATATTTTAGGAAATGTTTAGGATAAAATATTCTTAACTTTTTAATTTGAAAATTTTCAAACCTACGGAAAAGTTGTATAACTAGAACAATGCCTGTAATACCTTCCACCTAGTTTCACCAACTGTTGCCACATTTGTTTTATTTTTCTACGTATAACACATGTCACCAGGGAACTGGTCCTTGGCCTGGTATCCACGATCTTGGTACCTGCAACAAAGAATTGCGTAAGACACTGAAAACTAGTAGTGAAAGAAGGAGCAGTTTATTAGAAGAAAGTACACTAGGTAGAAACATGCCCCAGCAAGTGGCTCAAGGGCCCTTACTAACAGGGTTGTTCTGGCTTTTATCCTCTTCAGTTGAGAGGGGTTATGTCTATCTGGGCATGGGGCCTTTTGATTGGAACCTTTGATTGACAGGAAGTTATTACCTAACATTTTCTTAATTACTCATGCACCTTCCCAGAATTCAGCTTGTTATAATAAATTAATGAGTCCTGGGCATATGTATGACATTATAATGATGGTATAATAAGGTGAGGAGACAATTAAGTCAACATAAGTTTTTACTGAGCAGGCACAATTAACCAGTTTAGAATAGCGGGGATAATTGTATCTGTTTCCCCGCTGCTGTGATCACCTTCTTTTGCTTCTGGTTAATTGTATTGACATAAGTGGAGGGTCTTGGGCAGAGTTAAGGAGGTTCATGGGCAGGTCATAGGGTGTGTCAGACCTCTAGTCCCTACTTCTAGCTGCCTGCCTTAATACACACAGGTATGCTTTTCTTTTTTTTTTTTTTTCTGAACCATCTACTTGTTCAGAAATAAACACCACGGTCTTAAATAGTACAGCACATATCTTCTAAGACAAGAACATTCTTGTACGTTTTCCTACAATTATCATACTCAAAAAAATTAACATGAACTTAAGCCTATTACCTAATATAAATGTAATTGATCATTTCTCCAAAATATCATCTTTGTCTTTAGTTTGGTTGGTTTTATTCAAGATTCAATTAAAGACTTGACATTGCATTTACTCGTTATGCCTCTTCAGTCTCTTTTGTTCTAAATGAATCCCTCAAGGGTGTTTTGTTTTGTTTTTAATTTCTTTCCTGACATTGATATGATATTTAAAAGACTCTAGGCCAATTATTTTTCAGAAATATTCTTCAATTTGTGTCTGTTTTCTCATATTTAGAAATTACCTGAATTTCTTGTTTAATTTATCAATTTTTTCTTTTTTTAAAATTCATTTTTTTTTAAATTCATTTTTATTGTTAGACTTATTGTGGTGACATCTGTTAGCAAGGATTACATAGGTTTCAGGCATACAATTCCACAGTGCATTGTCAACTTGTTGTATAATAAGTTCACCACCCAGTGTGAGTTCTCTTTCCATCACCTTATATTTAGCTTCCCCTCCCTCCTCTCCCACCCCCTCCCTTTTCTCCCCTCCCTAACCTACTCATTCCCAAATAGACATTGAACTATTGATAGTGTCCATCGTTTGTTTGTTTGTTCATTTCTTTTCTCTTTGTTGCTTTCAGTTTTATATTCCGCATATGAGTGAAGTCATACAGTTCCTTGTTTTATTTTCTGTTGAAAAGATGTTATTCTTTTTCTTGTCCTGTGAAAGTAGAAAGTCTATGATGTGTTTGTTTAAAGTAGTAATCTGAGATTTTATTTGCATGTAATATTAGCTGGACCCAAGTATGTATATTTGAACTTCATCAATTTGTTGTCTAGAAAATAGTAACTGAGGCCATGTATCTTAAGTATTCCAAGCACATTAAAGCAACTGAAAGAAATTCTAATTCCAACAGCAGAAAGTATCTTTCTTAACCCCTACAGCTATGTCAAGGGAATGTTTCCTGTTCTTTGTTTCCTTTTATTTGTTAAAGCAGTCTGCCTACCAGAAAAATGGAGTCAGTTGGTCATAGATTTGAAGAGAACAGGACAGGTCCTAGAGAAAAAATCATCTGTGTAGTTAATGATCAGGTGGTAGCACTATATCTGCCTTTAAAATTGTTTGACTATTATTAGTGTAATGTTTACTTGGGGACGAGTGGGTCAGGGAGGGGAAAAATGGGAGGGGGTGGAAGAAGAGGGGGGAAGCTAAATATAAGATGATGGAAAGAGAAGTCACATTAGGTGGTGACCTTATTATACATCAAGTTGACAATACACTGTAGAATTATATGCCAGAAACCTATGTAATCCTTGCTAACAGATGTCACCCCCATAAGTCTAACAATAAAAATGAATTTTAAAAAATTGTTTGACCAGAACTAAAACTTTTGAGTCCTGAATTCTGAGCTAAACAAGCAAAAGGAAGCCTAAATTTTATTTATCACTTAGTCCATCAAAGCTGCCTATTAATCACACAATTTATATTAGTAAGTGTCATGGCAAAGATGTTCCTTGAATGGTAAGTGCCTCGTACTTGAGATTTACAAATCTGAGTTATACAAATGCTGTCTGTAAAAAATCCAGTCAGAAATGCTTTGTCTTTTCATATTACACACCTGGATACTTTCCATATATGCTTCTTATATCTAATAACAGCCTACTGAATGCATTCAAGGTATTGGCTTATCCCAAGGGTGACAGTTTTTTGAAATCATGCCGTCACTCTTACCCATGGCAGTTATTGCTAATTAATCACAGTGTTCTTACCTGTTAGTCAGGACACTGCCTCAGAAAATTTTCCAAAACAGCATTACAGGTAGCCACTAATGATAATTTGGAGTCAATACATCAGGGGAGAGCTTTATAACACTTACTAGAACAAAAATTTTTTTTGAAATCTCATCTAGTTGTTAGCTTTTCAATTTCACCTGCACATGAATGGCAAGGGCCTAAAACAGTATTTCTTATGAATGACCTGCAGATAACTGGTGAAGCTGATCAAAATCTTTTTATCAGAGAATATTGAAAGTGTGATTAGACAAGGGAAAGAAAGAATGTGTTAGCTAGGGTTGATTATGGGTTTTGACAAATTGACCTCAATCTATATATAATAATAGCTGAAGTAAAGTAGAGCTTATTGTTTGCTTATGAAATAATCTGATGGTATCCAGGTTGGTGGGATGAAAAATATGTGAGCTTCACTCTATACAGCCATTAGGAACACAGGATGATGGAGGCTCTGCCATCCTAAATACCTGACTCCCCAGACTACTGTGGGCATTTGCATCTAGCTGGTATAAGAGAAAGAGTATGGAGAAGTGCCATGTGACAGGCTTTTATTGGTCAAGACTGAAAGTGGCTCGCAACAATAATGCTATTCTATTGGCGGGGACAGAGTACCACGGCTGTATCTAACTGTAAATAGGGCTCAAAATTATAGCTTAAGGCAAGGCAAACTCTCCCCAATGGCACTAAACTGTACAAGGGAGCATAAGTGTTTGGTGGTCAGCCAGCCATCTCTACCCACAAAGAGGAACTTTTCCTTCAAACTACATGGCTCTGTGTAGGAATGGAGATAGCACTAGAGTGTACCTAGCACCATGCCAGGCATATTTGCCTGAGCCTTTTCACATTCCCAGCTTGTCCATGACTCAGCCAAATATGAAGATGTAATTGATGATAGTAGAAATTATTAACCCTGTAATGTGTTACTGAAAAATTTGTGAAATTATAGTATCTAGCATAACTTTAACCTACAGTAAGAGTTCCACTTCTAGCTAAGATGTAGGAAGCAAGTAAGAACATTATGCCTATCATAAAAAATAAGACAAACTACAGAACAAATGCAGAATCATAATTTGTATTGAACCCCTCATATAACTTAGGCTGCAGAGCAACCAGGTAGCCTCAAATTCAAGGCCTCTCTAAGAATATAGCATGTGAGCTCTGGCAGAGATGCCAACTACTATACAAACAAATAAGAATTCAGTTAAAATTTCTACCAAGTTGCAGTTGTGTGACTTTGAGCAAATGTGACAGTATAGGACTTTTGGGAGTCACAGACACCAGGGGTGTTCACACTTTCTCATAAGGTCTTCTCCACAGACTTTCATTGGGTGCTCATGAGAAAAATTATGGCCGAGGCAGAAACCAGAGGAAGTCTTCCTCAGTGATGTAGGCCTGGAAGATAGGAGTACATTTGCTGTGAGAAAGTCACAAAGCCCAACTTACATGCTTCCCTAGGGAACAAATTCTCAAGCCACTGGGAGAGGGACAGAAACTCTGTAGCCTTGGGACAAGTAGATGACCCACCACAGCTAAGGAAAGGGCAATATGGAAAAACATTATCATTGTTGGAGGTGCAGGTAACAGTCCTGGGTTCACAATCCTATCCCAATACCATCAGAATCTTCTGCCACTGGGCAGATGGAGGAAAAGCCCATACGAGACTCACAAAAGACACAAAGCAGCTTTGCTGCCATGTAAAGAAGAGACAGGATCACTTTGGAACCTTACCGTTAAGACTCAGGAATATGAGAAGACTGAGGTTGGGATGGTACAACACTCAGCAATACTGAGTAACAAAAAATAGCAGTCTACTCCTTGAGGACAGACAAGAGTATGAAGAAAGACCCCTTTTGTGGTGTAAGTGCATAAGAAAGTCTAGAAGCTGAGGGTAGAGCTGCAATGTTGAGAAAATTTTTCTGGCACCTAAGACCCAACTTAAGTACAAGTTAATATTGTACGACTGAAGCCAGTGACCCTCTGAAGCTAACCATAGCAACAAAAAAACCCCACTCAGCTGCTAACTAGATTAAGTGAACCCCACACACAGAGCCTAGCAGAAAAAGAGGTGTGCCCATCTCCTGGCATAAATACCATTTGTTTCAGTCCGTAATGTCCTGAACACAATGTCTGATGTTCACTAAAAAGTGATAAGACAAATTCACAAAACAAAACAAAACAAAACAAAACAAAATAAAACAAAACAAAACACTGTGATGAGATGAAATAACCAACAAAACTAGACCCAAAGATGACTCAGATGTGGGAAATATGTGACAGGAAATTCAAAATAACTATTATTGATATGCAAAGGCTCTAGTAAAAAAGGTAGACAATATGCATGAAAACAATATGAAATTTCAGAGAAGAGATGGAAACTAAGAAAACATGTCATGGAAATTCTGGAAATAAAGCAAGATGAAACAGAGATCAAGACTTCTTATACAAACACCAAATTAAAACACAGAGACAAAATTACCTACCAAAATGTCCAACTTCAATAGACTGACTATGCCACATACAGGCCAGAATTTTAAGCAACTAGAACTCTCATACATTACTGATGAGAATATAAAATGATACAGCCACTTTAGAACATAGTGGTCAATTTTTGTAAAGTTAATTATACACTTTCAACATGACATACCCACCATTTCCTAGGTGTTTACCCAACAGAATTAAAAACCTATTTTCATCCAAAAACCTGTATGTGAGTATTTATAGTGATTTTATTCATAATCCCCCAAAGTTGGAAACAACTAGTAGTCAATGCTTCAATGGGGGAATGGAAAAACAA
>PVJL010020879.1:0-11342 GCA_004026885.1 Lyroderma lyra
CTCCCCTCCCTCCCTCCCTCCCTTCCTTCCTCTGCACCTGACGTTTGCCATTTACAGCGCTACAGGGGCAGGCATGCTTCTCTGCGTCCCGGCAGGGGTGGGGGCTCCCAGAGGTGGAGGTGGTCCCCAAAAGGCCCCAGCAGCATCAAAGTCCATAGCCTTGGTGCCCATCGAAGATGACATGCTCGGCCTTTAGAAACCATGTCCCTCAGAGTCCTTCCGCTGCCAGTGTCTTTAGAACCGATCCTGGAAGAAACAGAAGGACCTAGGAAAGAAAATGCCCTTCCCCAAGGCAAAGGGAGGCGTGGGGCTGGAGCAGGCCGAGAGGGGAGGGAGAGAGTGGGAGTCCCCAGGGGACATCAATCAATGAGTCAAACAAGCTCAGAGCTTGAGAGGGTTTGGGGAAGCCAGGGGCCTGTCCTCAGCTGTCACCCTGCAGCTGGGGTCTCTATACATGTACCTGTTTTCAGACTGCGAATCTTTCCTCAAGTTTTATTATTGATGACTTTGGCCCTCAACATTTTATTATGAAAAATTTCAAGCGTGCCGTAAAACGGAAAGAATATTTATGTGCCCATCACCCTGATATTACCAATGACATTTTACTGTTTTCTGCATTATATATGTACCCACCCCACCATCCGTCTACCAACCGTGCCTTCTTGATGCATTTCAAAGCGATTGCAGACAGTGGAGCACTTCCCCAAAATGTTTCAGCTCATCATTCACTAGAGGTCCATCAGTATCTGTTTACAATTGTCTTTTTTTATATAAAATTTACGTTTCATGAAATGCACACATCTCAAGCAGACTTTTGCTGAGTTCTGACAAGTGCATGCATCTGTGTAACCCAGATTTCTATCAAGATCTAGTACTTGCCCCTCACCCCAAAAGTTCCCTCGTGCCCTTCCTGGTCAGTCCCCCCTCCGCTTAGAGGCACCCGCTATTTGGACTTTTCCCATGATAAATAAGTTTGCCTTGTCTAGAGTGTCATATAAATAGAATCATGCAATATCCAGTCATGTTGGGGGTCCCCACGACCACCCACGGGCTTGATGGTTTCCTAGAAGGACTCACGGGGCTCAGAAAAAATGTCCTCACTCAGGGCTGCAGTGTATCACGGTGGAAGGATACAGATTCAATTCAGCGAAGGGAAGGGACTCCTGGGACGAACTGGAAAATCCAGGCGTGACCTTTCAGTTGTCCCCTCCAGTGGGGTTGCACCGGAATGTGCTTAATTCTCCTGGAAGTGAGGTGTCACAGTGCATGCCAAGTGTCGTCACCCAGAGAAGCTCCCTGTAGCCTTGGGTCCAGGGTTTGGATTAAGCGTCAGTGAGGTAGGACAGTCCCACACGGCTGACCTAGGCAGTCTCATCCCCAGGTGTCAGCGTGGCCCAGGGCCCCGGGAACTCCTTCTGGCAGGATGTCCCCAGGGCTGACATCCATCCTAAAGACAGCGTCTCTGAGACGTGGAGAAGCCCAGCCCGCGGGGTTCACCCTTCCTCTCGCAGTAGGCTTGTGGGGGAGGCTGCCTTCACCCCCACCCTGCCGGTGAGACTCATCCACGTGTCGGAGGGGGGCTCCTCTTTCCTGAAGCAGTGTCCATTGGGTGAACGTCCCACGGTCCCCTGCTGGTGGGCACCTGGCACTTGGTTTTAGGTTATCGGGAATGGCTCTGCTGTGCACATCCCCGCAGTCAGGTGGACACCTGGGGTGGGCTGCCTGGGGCATCGGGCCTTTCCCCGGGGCGCTGCCTCCCCCTCCGTTCCTCCCGGCACCCGTGTCCCCGTCCTCACTAGCCCCTGGTGTCCATCCCGTTAATTCTCGCTGTTCTGATGGGCACAAAGTGGTGTCTCGCTGTGGTTACTTCAATTATTTTTAATGCAGAAAGGTCAACGTGTAAGAGATGAGAGGTTGTTTCTTCCCAGGAACTGAGGCTATGAGGCCGGGGGCTCCATTTATCCCTGTGCTCCCCCCACCCCGTTTTAATTTCAAGCACAGGAGGGCGGAGGGGCAGGCCGGCTTCCTCGGGGGGCTGCTGGACTGGTCGGGGGACAGCGCCTGTGCGCCTCCTCCGGGCAGATGCGGGTCCCTGCTGTCCCGTCTCTCGTGGGGTTTGGCAGTTTGGGGCCCGCAGTGTCACCTCTGTAAAGGTCAGAGGCAGCCCCCACTTCACCCTCATCTAGGACTCCTGTCCTCCAGGTGATTTTCCTTCTTACTTGCAGAGCTGTGGGTTCCCTGCCTGTGGTATTGAATGAGGGGGCTCCCCGGGTGATGCCAGTATTGCGGGGAGCAGTCTTTCTCCTAACAAGCCCGCTAACTGTGGGGAGCCGGGATTCCTCCATCTATAAAGTGGGACCAGCACCCCTTCCTCGCCTGTCTCCCGTGGCAGCTGTAGGGGTCAGGAAGAGACAGTGCACCTGGGAAAGGGCCAGGCTGACGAGGCACACAGGTGGCCAGGCAGGCGACAGGAGGTGGCCACGACACCTTGGGCTTTGTCCCTTTCTGTCTTTGCAGAAGTCCGCTCCGAATTCGATCAGGTCGACACGTCCAACCCAAACTGCGTCGTAATCGCAGATGCAGGAGAAGATTTTTCTTACCGAAACATGAACAGAGCCTTCCAGCTGCTCATGGGGCTGCCGGAGCCTGTGCTCATATCCCTGGGGAAGGGGTAAGTCGGCTGTGGCGGAGGCCGCCCTGGACTGCTTTGCGACGCTCCGAGGCCCTCTGACCACAGAACCAAGTAGAGGAGGATGTGGGTGGGCACAGGGCGCCCTTCTTTCCCCACCCTGGGGCTGGGGGAGGTCGGGCCGGGGTGGGGGGCGGCCATTGCAGGCGGAGGTGCCCCGGAGGTCTCAGAGGGCAGGTGTTGATGGTCACAGGTGTAGAGCAAAGGAGGGGCAGGTACACCTGCACAGGACACAGCACAAGGCACATCATCTCTTTCTTTAAAGAACGCATGTTGGTTATTTTTCTTGACATCTTTTAACCACCAAGATGTCACATGTTCATTAGGAACAATTAGTGAGTTCAGGTGAGCAGAGAGAGGAAATTGGAGAGTGTTTCTAGTCCCGCGGCCCAAGGAGAACAGCCGTCAGCATTTTGGGGTGCGTCCTTCCCAGCGGTTTGCTGTGCAGACAGAGCATCACAGATGGATGTGTGTACTTCGACGTCAAACTTGACCTAGCTTTGTCACCCGACTTTTATTGTTCAACAAACCATTTTGCAAACGACTTTCTGTGCATTAAAGAGCTATCTCAGCGTCACGATCGTCCCTTGTGTGGACATCCTGTGGTATTTTTAACTGACACCTGCTGAGGGGCATTTCGGTCGTTTCTGGTTGCCGTGTGGATGGCGTGCGTCTATCTGTGAGGTCTTGGTGCAGGTTGGCGAGTCGCTTTCTAGGGTGCTGTGGAAATGCACTCTGTGACCAGCACAGGCAGCGCCAGGATCTTAGAATCACAAGCTCTTCAAGTTGCAGGGATTCCGTGGGGCCCCACCCCTCGCATCCCGGGTTGTGTGGGGAGCCTGGGCCATCTCTGGGAAGCGATAGACAAGGAGGGGACATCTTACGTGGCCACCAGTCGTTGCTAAGCCTCTTATGTACTCCACGTTGTTTCATTCTGACCACAGCCCTGTGAGCTGTAGGCACTCTCACTCCCTTCTACAGGCCGGCATACTGAGGTGGACGAAGGTGTGGTGAGTGCTGGCAGGGCCAGGAGGCCACCCACAGCCCGTGCTCGTCACCTTGAGGCTACCTTCCAGAGCAGGTCTTTGGCCCACACATGCTCTTAACCTTTTTTGAGCCCGTGTTTAAACATTGGGAGATTTTATATAAAATATCCAGGATTCTATGAAATAAATTTCGAGAAAGAAATGAGAGGATCTATTTCTCTTAGAAATTAAAAATATTCTAATGTGTTTATCATGCAAATAAAATGTGTCCTGTACGAGTGAAGGTTCTCTGGAGAAGTGGAACCAGCAGAATGTGTTTATATATGAGGAGAACTTGATGGTGGAGGCTCAGTAAGTTCAGACTCTTCAGGCTGGAGGCTCAGGGAAGAGTTGCAGCCTTGAGTCCAGACGCTGTTTGCTGGAAGAGTCCTTCGTCAGGGAGGTCAGACTTTGTTCTGCTCAGGCCTTCAGCTGATGGGACGAGGCCCGCCACATATGGAGCGCTGTCTGCTTTACTCACAGTCCCCCGACTTAAATGTTAATCTCATGCAAGAAACACTTGCTCAGAAACATCCCAAACAATGTTTGACCAAACATCTGGGCACCGTGGCCCAGCCAAGTCGGTGCATACAGTTAACCATAGGTCCCGTCCTAACCTTCCACGCTTCTGCAGCGCAGGCCACTGCAGGCCACTGCAGGCCCCAGAACCTGCTTAGGTGTGCTGGCATCCCTAAAACTACTGATCCCCGCCAGAGAGCAGCGTAACGAAGGAGGTGCGCTGTCACTCATTTATGTTAAAACTTTTTTCTTTAAAATTGTGTCGAATTCTTAAATCTTATTCCAGATCGTGGGTAGCGGTCAAACTAGATATATTGTTGAAAAAGAAAACGTGCAGAATCGGTTGCTTTTAGCTTTGTCATTCTGCAACAGATTCAATAGTACGAAAGGATTTGTGTACCAATAAGCAATGAATGGGGCCTCTGGCCCATGGGCGAGGGGCTGCCCTCCCTCCTCGGCAGCAGGCTGAGCGGAGGGTGCCCTGGAGGAGGCAGGACGGGGGACAGGCTGGGGCAGAATGCCCTGCTCCTGGAAGGGGAGTGATTTACATTTGGCATCTGTTTGGACCGAGAGCGGGAATTGCCTTTGTAATTCCTTCTGTCACGCTGCCGTCAGGAAATTAAGCTGTTTACGCAGCAGACTATGGAAGGTTAATGGCTCTTGTGGGAAAGGTCAAGTGGTCATTCCGAAGGGAGGCTGTGCTGAATAATCCGAAGGGCAGGAGAACGGAGCATCACATCGGTCTGACTGCTTCTCCCGGGCGGCTTCCCGGCTCTCCGGCGTCCACAGCTTCTTCCAGCGGGCTGAGCGCTCGGGTTCAAGCCGGGCCTGCTGTCGCTTTTATTTTTATTTTTATTTTTAATTCATTTTTATTGTTAGACATATTGGGGTGACATCTGTTAGCAAGGATTACATAGGTTTCAGGCATACAATTCTACAGTGTCAACTTGTGCTGTCACTTTTAAAGATGAAAACTCGTGGATCAACTCTCCGTGCCTTAGGGATAGCCTGGGCCTTTATATTTTTTTAAAAAATTAACTTAGGTACTTGTATTTGCTGTATCTCTAAAAATGTTTTCAGCTAACAGATGGCCTTCAAGATGCCTTTCTGTTTTCCTGAATAAGAAATAAAGAAAAATTCGGGGCACTATAAAAACAAGCCCAGATTCAGCGAAAAAAAACAAAGAAGGAAATACTAAGATTTCTAATTTTGATGGATGAAAGTCAGTTTTTTTTTTCTTTAGACTACAAATTTCTGTAACAAAGACAAGGTTTTCAGCAGCATGTTTCATTTTTGCCTCCCATCAGGGCTCAAGCTACACTTGAGGAAGCCTAGGTTTCTGTCCCTCTGGGAGAGAGGCCTGCGGGAGGACAAGTTGTGCCGCGTGGGTGTTCTTGAAGCTTTGTCCACAGGAGAGGTGCTCCCAGCTCCCCCGCCGGCCCAGAGCACTGGGCCAGAGGCCTCCAGAACCCTCAGCTCCAGAGCGGTGCCTGTGCCAACGGGGTGGTGTAGTTTCGTCATTTTTTCTTTGGCTTCTCCTATTCCAGCTGCACTCTCCTCACCTCTGTCCGCCGTCCCTGGCTTACTTCAGCATGTCCTGTCCTCAGGGAGGCCCTTCCTGGTCCCCTCGCCCCTCCCCAGTTTGGGCTCCCACTGCCCCTTTCATCCCCTCCCACGGCCGTCCTCAGGCAGAGGGTGAGGGGACAAGGGTGGTGGCTTTCAGAGTGCCTGGCCAGGGCCTGTGCCTAGAGCTCTGGCCCGTGGGGTCCTCGGCGGGGGGGCTGCTGTCAGTTCCGACAGGCTCTCCGGCCTGGACACTCCAACCCCGCTCCCTTCAGCTTCAGATCTCAGCTTTGATATTTCCTGTTCTGGGGCTCCTCCCTGTGTCCCTGTGCCCCTACACCCGCACTGATCAAGCACAGGGCACAGGACATGTGGTCGCCCTGATCATCGCCCGTGTCCCACCCTCTCAGGTGAACATCTCTGCTTCCCCCCGAGAACGGGAGTCCTAGGGGCCAGCCTGGGTGTGGGGGCGTCCCTAAGTCCTGCAAACGGGCGCGAGGTAGCTGTGCCCTAGCTAAGGGGCTGAGCTAACTGACGACACCCAGAGTGCCAGTGAACGCAGGCCAGGCCCCCTCATCGCCCTCTTCCTCTCCGCCAGACTTTGGATTCCTTACAGCTCTGGACCTAGGAAGGTCATGTTCATAGCAGTGCAGTTCACTATAGAAACAGGGGAAATGAAAGGGAGCCTTTGGAAGCTGTAGAATTGTACAACACCGGGCGGCCCAGAAGTAGGTATACAGTATAGTTCATACACTGCGACACAGTATGACACAAGTCCCATCTGTTGTCGTGAACTTTATTGATCCAACTGTATGCCTACTTTTAGGCTATCCTATACATGTCTACATTCTGAATTTAAGACAAACGCAGTTGTGAACCCCTAAGCCTGTGTTTTGGGGTTCCCCCTCTAAAAGGGGGAGCATTTACAGGTCCTGACTCTGTAAGCAGGCAATAGTTCTGACTACCAGGCAGCTTCCTGAATGTGTGCAGTGTCCCATCTGGTCTGAGTCCTTATGGGGTGGCCCCTAGAGCAGAGTCTCTGACCCTGAAGGCAAGCCGTGGGGTTCACTTGGAGACCAGCGAGTCCTATCACAACAGGATATGCCCCCAGAGCTTCAATTAAGAGGCTATAGTCTCTGAATGCGCCTGCCAGGGTGAGTGCAGGGGACCAGCCCTTGCCATGGCCAAGAGTTTGGCCAAAGCCCTGCAGCCCGCCGGCATCCAGCCCGGAAGCTACTGAGGCTGGCAGCAGGGGGCCGTTGTGACCTGGGCATGGTGGCCCACTGCCAGTCATCCTCGGCGTGGCATCTGGACTGACCCTCACCCACACCTGGGCTCTCCTGAGCCGGCGGAAGCAGGGCTCCTGTCACCCCCGGGGCCTGGGCGCTGCTCACCTTGTCCACCTGTGCTCTCTTCTAGACGCTACTACAAGCACACCTCCGGCCTGATGCTGGACGTTGGTGCCTACATGAGGGCGCTCGAGGTACCTGCCCAACTCTGCTGGGTCCCCTTCAGATCGCAGGGCCGCCTGGGGTGTTTCTGGTCTTTCTGGGGACAGGGGTGTGCTCGGTATTCGAATCACCTTTTATGTTTTCAAATCCTATTTTGGGCTTCAAACCGGCACTCTCTCTCCTCGAGGGTTCAGCCCTCAGCAGCCCTGGTCACTCTGCTGCCTGTCCCTCCCACATCCCCACACCCTGCACTGCCTGCGTGGACCCAGCAGGCCCTTCCAGCATGCTCTCTGCTGCTCTCCTCAGACTCTGGCTTCTGTAACTGGACCTCCTGCCTCTTTCCTGACCCTGGTCACCTGCAACACCTTGACCTTGACATGTCCTAACTGGCCTCCTTCCCGACTCTCCCCCGCCCCCCAGTTTCCAAGGCCAGGCCCAGATGGAGCTCCCCAGCATCTGCTCTAACCCATGCCTGGTCAGCTGTCCCGGCCTAGGTTCCTGCCCACCTGTAGTCCGGGGGGAGGGGTGGATCGAGGGGCAGTGGAGCCCTGGACCTTTTGCCCTGGAAGGGCTGTGACCCTGCTGGGTGGTGGGGAGAGTGGGGGAAGAAGTAAGAATGCAAGGGAGAGCACTGCTCAGGGGTGGTCCGCAGGATGCCTGGTGACTTCGCCAGCTGTGGGCCACCTCCCGCTGCAGTTGGGTGTTGGAGCAGGTGGCGGGCTGCCTGGTGGTCAGGGCCCTGAGCGTCCTGGGCGGGCCGATGAGGAGTCGTCGTGCTCTTGCCTCTCGGATGTGTCTCTCGGGCCCTGCACCCTGCCCTGTGGAGGCCCCTGGCGTAGGACACACGTTCGAGGCAGGCTCCTGTTTCCACAGAGGGGGGCCTTGGCCGCAGGTCGGGTCTTCACCTGTCACTTTGTCCCAAACCCATGCCATGTCCTCTCTTCTCAGTACGCCTGTGGTATCGAAGCCGAGGTGGTGGGGAAACCTTCTCCTGAGTTTTTCAAGTCCGCGCTGCAGGAGATGGGGGTCGAGGCCCACCAGGTAGGATGCCCTCGCGAACTGCGTTGGGGGGGCCTGGGGCGCTCACGCAGGGGAGCCTCGGTGCCCGAGGGGTCTGAGGGCTCAGGCCGCCATGGGAGCTGATTTGGCTGCAGAGGGGGGAAGAGCACAGGCGGCCCACGCGGGTTTTCACCTGCTGCCTAGTCTCGTGTGAGAGTGGGCAACAGTAACATTTGTTTCTTCTCTAGAAGGCTACGAATTGACAAATCCTGTCTGTGTATTAAAGCTACTTCCCTGGGGTGGCCTCCTGATTTAGTTTGAGGTTTTGCAGTTTGGGGAGGAATCTCACAGGACCAGTGCTGTGCCCTCTGGGTACATCCCTTCAGGGGGCACGTGATGGCATCTTGCCCCGTTATCGGTGATGTTCTCTTTGGTCCCCGCTGGAGGTGGTGTCTGCTGGGTCCTCCCCTGCAAAGTTACTACTTGTCCCTTCGTAACTAGTAAGTACCTTGTGGGAAAGTACTTGCTACCCTGAGTATCCTTCCCCCCCATCCTTCCCCCTCCTAATGGAAGCATCCATCGACAGTGCTCACCTGAGGCCACCAGGACTGTGGCGTGTGCAGATGGCGATTTCCTTTCTGTCTTTATTCATTGGAGTTTACTGTAAGGGAGGGCTTTGCTTTTTTTCCCATTTACTAGGTTTTTTATTCCAACACGGACTCAGGATTCTGTTTTATTTCATGAGTTACAATCCATTTTTATTGTTGTCTGTTATGTTGCTCAAATCGTCCTGTATTCGGCTGTTGAGACCCCTTCCTAGATTGATAGCCACGTGCTCAGCCTACCCCCCACCTCCTCCTCCCCCCTGGACGATTTCGAATCAGACCCCAGAAATCATATCACTTCATCTGCAAATATTTCTGCATGTCTCTAGAAGACAGGAGTTCTGTTTCAAAATATAGGCAATGCCATTTTCACACCTATTAATAAATGATGCTAGCAATAATTCCTGCACATCATCAGGCACATCTGATTGTCTTATAACTACGTTTCTTACACTCGGTTGGGATCCAATCGCATTGTGATTGGTCCGTGAGGTCCCTAGTTTTCGGATCTGTCGACTCCCGTCTCCCTTCTGTCCCCCTTGCCACGTTGTGGGAAGGAACTGGGTTGTCGGTCCTGTGCCGCGTCCCGCTGGCCCCTGTGATTGCCCCGTGCAGTGTCCTCCCTCCCCTCTGCCGCTCTGTTTCCTAGATGTCGGTAGTCGGGCCTAGGAGCTTGGTCAGTCCGGTTCAGGTTCATGCTGTGCCCTCCGTCAGGTGGCACGGAACGTCCGGTCGTGTCCTTTGGCAGCTGCTGCTGCTGGGCGCCCCGCGGAGCTGCGAGATGGTGATGTTGGCTTCTGTCACTCCGCCTTCATTGTTTTCCTCTGCATGAGTTCTGTGTGGGACACCAGCTGCTGGCTACCCCGAGGTACACGTCATGTAGGAACCGCCAGACAAATGCCTGTTTCTTTCCCATATTTATTAGTTTTCAAAATAATAAGGTGATTCTCTAATATCCTCCCAGGGTGACAAAGGAGATTTAAAAACGCCTGTGTCGTCACAGATACATACGTGTGAACATGTATGCGTTTCCGTCCATGACAGTTATTATGTCATTGATGTTCAAGGTATTGCAACCCCTGGGAGCCTTCAGGTTGGCATCGGAGTCCTTCTGACCGGACTCAGTGGTCTTGGGGGTTCTCTGGTCCCTGTCGTGACAGGAGGTTCCGCAGCTGCCGTGCATACTTCCTGCCCTGGGCCTGGACCCCGCCACCCTTCGGGGAGCCATGTCACGTCGGTGGGAAATAGCATTTAGAAACCGTCACTGGGACGTTCACAGTTCTCATTGCTACTGGACAGGTCGCCGTTGCCTTCTTAGTCAACAAGGCTCCGAAGGACATGGGTCTGTAAACACTCAGTGCTCTGAGTTCATTCTGAAACTTCTAATTCAGACTCACACCTGTGGGTCCTTACCTGGTCTCATCAGTCTTATATCCGTATTTCCTGTTTCCATGTCAGAAATCCTGGCTCTCAGGAATGACGTAATCAGTCATTTGCTTTAGCCTACAGTAGGCACAAGAGTCCTGAACCCTCAAAAACGTGCTGTGTGAAAGGAGCCAGGCTCAAAAGGGTGCGCGCCACCCCCGGTCCGACCTGTGCCGCCAAGGCTGGGACAGTATTGTGTACCCGTGCAGGGGGCCGGCCTGGGACACACAGTATCACTGTGACCACTGACGACTGAGTGTGCGAAGACGGGTGACCGGCTGCGAGTCCTGTGCTTGCTTTGAGCAGATCCCTCCAGAGTGTGACTGTATTTTAAAGCCCTCGGAATAGTCCCTCTCTGGGTGCATGCCACCAGCAGGGCCCTCCCCGACATCACTGTACTTGTAATTTTTACGGAATTGCTTTTGCCACACCTAGATGTGTGTTGCAGGGATGTGAAATATTTATACAATTTCCCAATCAAATCCACAAAACTAGGTGTGTTCAAGGGGGTCTAGCTTCTGCCCCCCTACTCCTCGTCCTACCCATCTCTCGTGGGTAGCTGTTTTTATAAATATGCTTCTGTTTTCATTTTTAAAATACAGACAGCTATTTACGTATTTATCATACTCCCAGGATGAACTTAAGGGGGTACATTTTCAAGGTAACTTGTTATAGAGGGCGAGAAAGGCTACGTGAGCTGTAAGACAGCATTTAGAAGTCTAGGGGCAGTATGTCACAGACCATCTCAAACAACTGCCCCCCACCCCCACCCCCAAAAAAACACAGTCAAGAAACTGTCACTGCTTACAGACGAAGGCCGGAGGGACTGAATGTAAGGACATTACGTTTGTCATATTGGGATAGTCCCACCCCAGTGACCTCCCCGCCACCCCCACCCCACCCCCACCCCCACCTTTCTGTCTGTCCAGCCATTTTCAGTTGCACCTTTTACATTCGGAATGAGAAACTGCTCTCCGACACCCCCAGGGGAGCCGAGGCCTTCACGGGGATCAGGCCGATGCGTGGGCCCGGGCTGCGGGGGCTGCGGGGGGCCACAGGGACTGTG
>PVJL010020880.1:0-11359 GCA_004026885.1 Lyroderma lyra
CTCAGAGGCGGGGTTGGGGGGGCACAGGGCTCCGTGGACACAGCAGAGGGCAGAGACTGTCCTGGGGAGCAGGACAGACCCGGCCGCTGGGAAGGCGGACTCCGGACGGTGGCTGCGGAGGGGACAGGGTGCAGGAAAGTGTCCTCTCCTCTGTACAAACCCTTCTGTGCCTTGAATTTTGGATGCTCTGCAAGCCTATGACTTCCTAAGCGCACATGACAGACACCCAGACTGTTCTACTTGGATATCTGGGTGCGCGTGTGCGGACGTGTAAGAAATGGGCCGGGAGAGAGGGCCTGCTCCCCGGGAGGACGCAGGGGTTGGCACAGGCGGCAGAGGGTTACGGGGAATTTCGTTTCACCTGCAACGATTTGTTTCTTCTAAGGAAAGGGCTGCAAGCGAGCACGGAAGGCCCACCAGGCAGGGGCCTGGCCCTCCTCGGGGGACGGTGGTCCCCGTGGGGAGGAGCAGCTTGGAAGGAAGGGAGGTGGGCGGCCAAGGTGAGCAGCGCTTTGGGCCCGGGACGTGGGGGTCGAGAGCTGTGGTAGCCGCAGAAGGAGTGGAAAAGAGGGGTCTCTTCTGGACCTTTCCAAGGCCCCACGCATGCAGTGACTCGTGCCAGAGGTGGGGAGGTGAGGGGGCCGGTTAGCACAGATCCACGGGGACACGATGAGCGTGAGCACGGACGCCAGACAATAGCTGCCCGGTGGGAAGCACGAGCCTCCGATCCCCCCAGGGCCCAGCCGCCTCTGCCTCTGCACCCTGATCAGACCCCAGGCAGTGGGGGGCATGGGGGGGACCTTCCCGAGCTGTCCCTCACAGCAAGGAGCCTTTGTCCCCAGCTGGGAAGGCGGCCCAGGCTTCAATAAACGGACCCCTTCGCACCCACGCGGCCAAGCCCAGTGATGGCGATTACGCTCCTGCCCTTGTCAACGCCGGTGCCCAGGTGTAGACAGAGGCCAATTTCTGGGACTGTTTCACTCTAATCACGTTAAATCGTTTGCTCTCTTGGCCTTGAGGGGGTTCCAAGGGAAAGCGATTGAAGTCGGGCCCCGAAACAGCTACCTTTGATTTCCAGCCCTGGTGCTGATGCGGGGGAGCTGCTCTGAGCTCCCCGCCAGGCGCCCGGCCCCGGGCAGGCGGGTGAGGGGGCGCCGCCCAAGCTCTCTCCTCTCCCGAGGCCCCGTGACCACGGGAGGCGTCTCACGGAAGGCTTTTAGCGGCGACAGCTTCCAGTGCCCGCTGCCCCCACGGCGGAGCAGACGTCAAGGTCACGTTCCTGTGCTGATTGCGAAGAAAGAGACTGTGACCAAGGCTAACGGGGGCTCAGGAGGCCAGGGAGGGGGAGCCAGGCCTGGAACCCCCACGCTTTGGCCGCAGACCCCACAGGCACGCACGCCGCCGTCGGAAGAGGGCCCAACGGGAGGGGGCCAAGGGCCCTGCGGCGAAGCCCACGCGACGTGGGTTCGAGTCCTGGCGGCTCCCTGTCCGTGTGACCTGCAGTACGTTTCTGAGTCTCCCTACTCTGCGGCCCTCCAGAAAAAGGAAGGTGACTGTCCCAGGCAGAGTCACAGGTACGGAGGGCAGAGCCACGACTCGCGGGGGCCGTTACCCGGCCTTGGAGCCTAATGCACTCCGAGCAGGAGTCAGCACTGCCTGGGCCTGGTGGCTCCTTGTCCTCGTCCCTTCTCTGCCCCTGTGAACAGGATGGTCTGTAACGGGTCCCACACCTGTCCCCCCACCACGTTTTGAGAGCAGACAACTTGTCTTCTCGTTTCGCAGGTCCAGAGGTGGAGAGCAGTTCCATCCTGGGATCCCTCACCCCACCTGACTTGGGTGACACGATTGGAGCCCTCTGGGCTGATAGGGTTTCGGTGCGATTTTGAACTTGGAGCTAATTCTGGAAAGCTGCGGCGTCCAACCTCGGCGGTCCCCGGGCCACACACCAAGCACACTCACACTAGTGGTGCCGAGGAGCTAAAGAAAGGTCGTGCATCACTTTTCGTCAGGAAGTTTACGAAGTGCGTCCGGCTGCACTCGAGGCCGTCCGGGGCCGCGTGCGGGCTGGACACGCCTGCCGTCCTGAGTTGAGTCGTTTGGAGACGTTGGGGTGGGCCGAACGAAGGAGTGTATGATGGAGGGAAGTCTTGGGGGTCCCGAGGACGGGCAGTAAAGTGACAGAGTTCCAGGCACTCCTAACACTACGGTCCATTGTTGCATGTGACCGTCATTAAAGAAAATGTTGGTTTTCAATTAGAGGTTTATGAAAATAATGATGTGGTTTTCTTTAAAAAACAAAAACAAAAACAAAACCATTTCACAAACTCTCGTTTTTAGAATCCCAGCCCAGGGCGGGCGGGGGGCAGGGCTCCCTGAGCGGAAGCTGCTGCCCGTCCCTGGGGGGTGGGCCAAGGGTCCCGGGCCTCCAAGCCGCACATCTGCTTCCGCCCGCCGCCCGGGCTGGTGGGAGAGATGCAAAGACGGAGGGAGACGGGAAGACAAGGGCCTTTCCTGTGGGCTGTCCAGGGTGAGGTCTCTCCCGGAAGTGCCCAGCGGGCCCCTCCTCTCTGCAGCGTGGGTCACGTGGTCGCCCTGACATGTGACTCCTGAAAGCACAGACACAAGCTACTGTGATTGGCTCAGACCCGAGGTCAGCAAACCTCTTTGCAAAGGGTCAGGTAGTGACTGTTTCAGGCCTTGCAGGCCATGTGTCGCTGCTGCGACTGCTTGGCTCTGCTGTCCTAGCTGGAAAGGAGCCATAGGTGACAATATGCAAATAGATAGCTGTGGCTACAGCTGTCAGATTTCTCAAGCAAAAGTACAGGACACTCAGTTAACTTTAAGCTTCATATACAACACATGCTTTTAAAGTGTGGGTATGTCCCACGCAATATCTGGGCCAAACTTAGACTAAAAAACGTTTACATCGTTTATCTCAAATTCAAATGTCATACACCCCATACTTTACCGGGCAGCCATAGGGGTGGCCGTCACGGTGACTGACTTACATTGGTTTTTGGAAATATTCTTGCTCCTAGTACAGAAAGTCCAGGTTTCAGGCAGCTCTCCTAGACCCTGGCAAACAGGGACAGTGGGTCGCGCCTACCAATAAAACTTTGTGGCCATTGCAATTTGAATTTCATGTATTTTCACAGCTATTTCACAATTATTCTTTTGATTTTTTTCAACAACCATTTCAAAATACTAAAAAACAAAACAAAACACTTCTAGCTCACAGGCTGTGCAGAAAGAGGCAGGGAGCCAGTTTGGCTTGTGGTCAGTAGTTTGCTGAGCCCCCCAGCTTAGACCATTTGTGATCCATCCCCCTTAGAGATAGACGTACTGCTACTCAGACAAAATTGGGGTTCTGTTAGCAAGGAAGACAGAGGATGGCTATGGGCAGGTCGCTGAGGGTGTCTGCCAGTGGTGGACAGAGGTTCCCTTTTCCGAAGACCTGTGGTGTCCCCCTCTGAGACGGCTGCTGGAAGCGGATGGCTCAGACGTCACTCGCAAGTGTCTCTGCTACCTCCCAAGCCTGCATGTTTCCTTTAGAGACGTTTCAGACAAACGAGGGGTTCTGTAGACCTGGAGAAAAGGAAGTTCTGTCCCTGTCCCTTTCCTTACGTGTGAAGTCTGGTCTTGAGCAAGTCTCTCCTTCTCTCTGGGCCGAGGCTCTCGGAGCTCTTGCCGCTCAGCCTGGCCGAGCGGGGCGCGGAGACCTCTCCGGGCTGTAAGGCTGCTCTCCGCACGGGTCCGACGCCGCACATTCATGGCGGTGATCTCATCGCGTCGTGCGAGGACCCTGCGGCACAGTGCTGGTCCCCATTTCCTAGAGGGGGACCTGGAAACTCCAGCGATTGTGTCCCAGCCTCCTGCCGGCCCCTCTTCACGTCTGGTCCCCGCCGGGAGAAGTCACCCGTCCTAAGACGGCGTGGACCCTCCTGTCCCCACTCGTAAAGCCCGAGACGAACAGAGCTCCAGATGGTGCCTGTTTATCTGTGGTTCTGTCCCAATTAGGACAAATTGTCATTTCTTTGGTTGGATGTGTCTCCTGGGCATCCTTAAAGAGGCAAACACCACATGGACTTCGTATTGTTTCAGCATTTCCGTCAGCGATTTCTATGATCAGATTTAGAAATTGGTGGTTAAAACAACGCCTTTCGACCCCATCTTGGCAAAAGCAGCGATGTTAGCTCTTTCCTGTCCAAAGTCTAGAAGAATCCCCCTCCGGGCAGCCTAAGGAGAGAAAGAGACTGAGCTTCCTGGCCTTTAAAAGGCCTTTCTCGGCTCAGTGGGTGTGGGGGTGCGGTGATCCCATGGGTACTGGCAGGAGCCAGCGAAGACAGCCAAGTGGCCCTCACTGGCCTGTCCTTCTGTCTCTTGGAGCCTTGAGATTGACAGTCCCGCCTCCTTGGAGCCGAGGTGCGGCGAGGGAAAGGGGGGTGCATCTGGGCCCCGTGGAGAGCGGGCTGGCTGGGAAATGAGGGGTCGTGCTGAGCAAAGGGGAACATGTGTGATGCTTTCTGGAGCCACTGGTCTCTACCGCCTGTAGGTGGCTTTGAGGAAATGCCATTACATGGGGACGTGGGGGCATGTCCCCGACCTGCTCACAGGTGGATGCCCAGACCTCTCCCTCCCATTCATTCCCAGTGACCTTGTTGGCTCTTTGTCGTGGTGTGGGCAGCAGTCTGGGTGACCATGAGGGACACGGTGACACCCACCTTTCCCGGAGTCTGTGAGCATTCGTAGGTGACAGGGTTCACTCCCGCTGGGGCCTCGCCCCTTCCCAGGAGGCACTTCAAGGCACACCAAAGAAGGGTCCCGTGAGGTGTCAAGTTGCAGCTCGTTCTTGGCCCGAAGACAACCGTCTTCACCGACAATTACCACATCATCATAAACACTCGGGAGAGACATGATGTAAAAATGAAATTACCGCAAACATTTTTGGATTAACGCTTGGCTTTATATAAACTCACAGACGACCCTATAAGGCACTCAAGCAGATTATGGGTTTGAGCAAAGCTGGAAAATTGCTGCCATTATATTGTTATTATTAACACCTTGTAATTAGCCCTGAGGAATCCCAAAGTCCTCTTTCTTGATTTGGCTTTAATGAAGGAAAATTGCTACCTTTGCAAGTTGGATGGCGCCCGTTCTGATTAACCTTAAGTATATGGGACTAGTATTTTGAAAATGTTTGCTGTCATGTGAATATTAGCATCACATACAACTGGGAAGGGGCTGGGGGCAGGGAACGTGGTGGGGGAGGTCCTTTCCTCTCTTCCCTTCCTTCCTCTCTCCCGAAAGGAGGTGCGGCACGGGCTTGCCCCACCTGTGGTCCTTGCGTAGAAGGTCAAGGACGGAAGCCCTGTGAAGGCCACGACCGTAGCGCCTTGGCCTCTGCTGGGCTCCACGGGCAAGACGGCTGAGCCGGCTCCTCGGCGTGCTCATCGCACAGGCGGGGGGGCTACTGGTACCTTGAGAGCGACCCCACGGACGAGATCACGCAGGAGGTAGCACCTCGTGCAATCAAGCGGGTTCTATTTGCACGTCCCAGAAGCCTCCGAGGCCCTGCGCAGGCACCCCGTCTCCGTGGAGACGCTGCCAGCAGGGACGGAAGGTCGGCCCTCCCGCCGGCCGCACCCCGCCCTCGGGCAGCGCACCGTCTCCATCCCCCTCCCTGGGACACCCATGCATTAGGCAGAGCTTGTTTGATCTTATCTATAATTAATTTGTATTTTGATAATAGAGAAGGGGAGCTTGTACAGGGGGTGACTTACCTGTTCATTATTTCTCTCCTTTGAACTCCTGTGACCGCTTAATGACTCGCGCTGCAGCCCGGCGATTCGCACGCCTCCCCCCGCCCCCCTTTTCGGGAAGGTGTTGCTTCTCGCACGGAGACAAATTGCTCCCAGTGGTGACTTTGTGCAGAATTAGTCAGACATGCGTGCCCGCGCGACTGGGCCGAGGAGCGGGCGCGGGGGCTGGGGGCCCGCCCTGGTGCCGGGAGCTGCCCCACGCACCCAGGGGCCTGGCCCCGGTGACGGCCTTCTTGTCGCCCTCCGTGTTTCTCCACGAGGAGATGAGGACGCTTCCCGACCAGGAGACGTTTTAGGGGCATGTGCGTCCGGGCCACCCTCCTGTCGCAGTCGTGGGGGCGGTAGTCAAGGCGCTGTTGCGCGGGGGCCGGCCTTTCCGCTCAGGAGAGGACGCACGGCGTCTGGGCGCTGGGCGTTCCGTGGTGCTGGCCGCCCTCGTTGGCCCCTGAGACCCGGGACGAACGGGCTGAAGTGCAGCAGCCGCCCTGCCCACCGGACGTCTTGTCTACCTCCTCCGGGGGCATGTGCCCCCGAAACCATCGCAGGCAATGCCGCCGTTTGGGGAGCCAGGTGGGCTCCCGAGGGCTTCAGACGTGAGCTGGAGCCTAAGGTGTCTGTCCCCGTGTGGAGGGACCTGGGGTTGAGCCCCACCGCCTTCTCCGAGTAGATGGGCCACTTGGGGTAACTGCAGCTCCGAGCAGGTTCAAGCTGAACCTAAAAGGGGGTGCGATGAACAGTGGCCGCTGAGGGACGCGAGCCCGGGAGCCACACGCAGGGGCACTGCTCACGCGTCCGTCCCGCCCCGCCCCCGGCGGCCTTCCCGAGCCGGACAGACGTGGGGCGGCCCCGGGCCTGGCCCCCTCCTTCGGCAGGCCTGCCAACCGGCCGCGCGTCTCCCGGCCTCAGTTTCCCTCACGTGTGATGGGGTCATAGGACGCAGTGGCTGCCCGTCTCTCAGGGGACGAGGAGGGTTCGCGAGCTCATGTTCAGAAAGGGCTGTGACAGCTCCCTGTGACAGTCGCTTTGGGTGCACTGTGTGGGCAGATGGGAGGGAAGCCCAGCGAGGAGACCAGCCCTGTGCGTCCGAGGAGCCGGGGGGCGGGGGCGCGGTGTGCACTGCCCCGACCGTGTGGTTGGGGTGCAGCTCTGGGGCCCACACAGGGACTTCCACCGGACGCTCCAGGGGGCTGCTCCGGGGCAGGGGCCGGCGGGTGGGGGCCAAGGGGAAGGGTCCAGCCCCCGGGTCCCCTGGCTGCCGCCTCACGCAGACACACCCCACCCACAGGCCGGGCCTGAGCTTGGGACTGCGCCGCCACCACCTGGCTGGACAGAAGACGGGGTGGGACCGGTCAGTGTGCGTGGCCTTCCCGCCAGGAGAGCGCCGGGCTTCTGACCCCATCCTTCAGGACACTCTTAGGTGTCCCCAGCCCCCAGGTCTCCGCACGCTCTGCCCCAGTGTCCGTGTCCTGGGGTGCTGGCCGTCGGCTGTGTGCTGCTCGTCATGGGCGCTCTGCGTGGGACGGGCTGGGACGGTCCCTCTGCTGCGGTGGGGGCGCTGGCGGCCCTGATGTGACGGCAAGCTGCAGTGCAGGGACCGGCTTGGACCGCGGGGACCCGTCCTGCTGCGGGCTGTCCCTTCGTCCCGGTGACAGACAGCTCACTGCGGAAGGTGGCCGCGTTGCCCGAGCTTTCGAGAAAGGAGCTGTTGAACCCTCTCCCTTGGGACGCCACTTGTCGTCCCGGACCTTGTCTCTTCGCGAATGCCCCCACTTCATTCCCTGTACCAGACCGTAACCCCGAAGTTAGCCCGCCGCTCCCCCTCTTTTTAATCGGGACAGAAGACGACCTTCCTGTCCCGACTCCAACGGTGCGGACGGTCAGCCTCTCCCCACCGGGTGACATTCGGGGTGTCCGCAGGGCGACCGTCCGCACCGTTGGAGTCGGGACAGGAATGTCCTCTTCTGTCCCGTTTAAAAGGGGACGTCTGGTCGGCCCCCCCGTGTCCCCGGTAATGAGGGCCACACGTCGATTCGCTCCCGCCCGGCCCCCTCCTGCCTTCTGCTCTGCGGAGTTCCCAGGGCTCTGTCCTGTGCCCCTGGCCCCGGCCCCGGCTGTGGGGGCAGCGGCCACCCCCCGTGTGTCACAGCCGCGTCGGGGTACCCCCTCCTGCTGGCGTTCACAGAACCGGTGCTGGCTGGGGACGCTCCGGGCCACGTCCTCAAACGCGCGTCTCCGGGCCTGCGCGTCTCGTCGGGGTGCTTCCTGCGAAAGGCATCCCGGGGCCAGACAGCTGGAGTCGCTCTTTCAGGGGCAACCGTGGGGACACTCCCTTAGAGCCCCCTCGGGCTGGGCTCTGCCCCTCCGCAGTCCCGGTCCAGGTCCGACCTGTCGACCGAGCCACACGTGGCTCCATGATCGCCATCCTGTGAGCGCTCTCCGGCCACACTGAAATGTCCCCTCGCCCCCCCTCGGCCTGCCTGGTTCCCACTGGGAAGTGCAGACCCGAGTCTTGGGTCACCGTCCGAACGCCCGCAGGGCAGGGGTTGACCAGCGTGCCACCCCCTGCTCATCCCTGAGCAGCGCAAGGGGCAGAGCATGCCTTAGTCCCGCCTGCACCCGGGAGCAGATGATTGCCAGGACAAGGGACAGGTGACCAGCGACCTTGTGTTCCTACAGAGTTCCTGGGCACCAGACTCCCAGCCGCTAGGGCCGTGGTGTCCATTGTTGTCCCCGATTTCCAAGCTCTGTAGCGTGGTAGAGGGCACCCCGGCCCTCGGACAGGACGCCCACGCCCTGACTCCCGGAGCCCGTGGGACTACAAGCTGCGGGCCCTGCCGTTTCCCCGTTTGTCGAATTTGCCTGAAGCCAGCAGGTGCGCGGCACACGCCGCCTGACATCCGCACAAGCACGAGAAGCCTCCTGAGGCTGCCCTGCCGCGAGGATCGGCCGTCACAGCCACGAGGTTAAATCTGTGTGTCACATGGTTTTTGAGACCTTATTTATTACCTGGAAACGTCACTTGCTGGTCAAAGTGGCCCAAATGTCACCACCGGACATGTAAGTCACCGACGGCTGGCACAACCGAGGAAGCACGTGTTTGAGGATCGCAACGTGCCACGCGCCCGCTGAGCAAGGGGCCGTGCGCGACTCCCGGGGCCCACACGGCCGACGCCCCGGCCTCTGCACGCATTACGCCCGTGTTCTGAGGTGCGGCAGTGGGCCCTCCTCCGAGCGAGGCAGCGGGGAGGCGGTGTGGCCGGGCGGGCAGAGATGGTGGCGCCGTGGCTGTACGCCGCGGTGCGTGGTGGCCACCAGCAGCGGCGGGACCTCGGACGGAAGCTCGCCGTGCGTGTCAGCCCCGCGAGAGGATTCCTGACATCCGCCCTCCGGGCCTGCGAGCGACCCCATTTCTGGGGTTTTCAGCCAGCAGCTTTGGGGTGATCTGTTAGAGCGGCCCCAGGGAACGAACACGGTCGTCAGTGGTTCTGTGAGCGCCCATCACAGAGGGGGGACCCAGGTCTTTCCTCCAAGGCTTCAGTGTCCCCCAAGGAGGCAGGTTCAGCTGGAGGGAGACGCTCTGGGAGCAGTGCAGGGCGATGGCATCAGCGGGGCTTTGTAGGGTTGGCCTAAGAACGTACGCTGTAGGGGTGAAGGGAGGTGCCGGGGAGAACTGGGGACAGCTGTGAACGCGTCACGCCGCCCTGCGCGCCCTGCGCTGTGGCTGCTCGGACGCCGTGCCACGGTCCCCTGACGCTTCTATATTTGGGCTCGTTGGACAGAGATCGCGTTCATGCCTGAGCTATGCCTTGGCAGTCAACGTGGTAAATTTGGGAGAAGCACTGACTTGCTGGCCTCTTTCATGCTGCTCTCATTGTTAGTTTAACATTCACTGGTCCCACGGTGGTGGTTTGAAGAGTTAACGTGGCGTTCCAGAAGTTCTTGACGTATTTTTAGCACTGGAGGAATCTGGGCCAGCACACGCGTAGAGCTGTCACTTTTACGAGTGTGATGTTTCTTTCTTGCACAAATATTGCATCCATAGTAACATGAAAAATTAGCCACAAGCCCAGCCCCCGCTTTTGCCCGTATCCCTCCCCCCGCAGACCCGAGTTTCATCATCTCCGTCGTAGCTGCGAGGCCGTTCTGTAGAGTCCTCTCGCCTCTGCGCTTGCCTCGAGGCTACGTAGTGTTTGCAGCGCGTTTTTCAAAGGCTCGTGTCCGAGGCTTCGAAGGGCTGAGCTGTAGCTCTCCAGCGCGACCATTGTTGAGGGCTGTTGGGCGCTTCGATGGTCCCCAATTTATTCATTATTGGAGCGAGGCCTGCAGTAAGGCCTGGACTTCGTTTGGGTGATTTACGAAGGTGAGTCTCCAGGCTTGGCATCACTTGGCCGAATCCCGGGAGCACGTGTGCGATGCCGAATTACTTTGTGAGAAGGCCAAACCCGTGCGGGCCGCCCACAGCCCCGCCGGAGGGCCTCAGTTTCTCCTCATCTTCATCAGCATCACGTGTTATCATCGTTCCCACTGAATTTCTTTGATATTAAATAGAAAATTCTTTTGTTTCCACTTGAATGCCGTTGTGTGTTCTCGAAGATCGATCCGCTTTTCGTGGTGTACACACGCCATGCTGTCCTTAGCTCACTCACACATTAGCTTCTGAATTATTATTGTTATTTTGATCAAGTTGAATGCACTTTTTATATCCAGTTAGGTATGGCTTTTATCTGATATATCTATTATAATTTTTAAAAGCTTTGCAAGTCCCCCCGCCCATCCTTGGTGCTCTCATTACAGAACAGGGCGGAGGAACTCACGCCCCGAAGTCGAACACACGTGGGTCTGAATCCTGACTGAACCGCCTGCTGCTGCTGGGCGAGTTCCTTAACCTTAACCTTCCGGAGCCTCCGTGTTCTCACCTGCAAAATGGAGACCACCGAGTCCCCGGGACTCGGGTTTTCTCTTCCCGCCTCCTCTCTGGGGCTTACGCCGGTGACTTCTGCCCCCGCCCCCACCCCGCTGTTTACATAGTCGACTCTGTCTGTCTCTTTTGGTTTTTCTTTAAAGTTCCGAGTGAACCGTCTCTGCTGCATGTTCTCAGGATCACAAGTGATTACGGCCCTTTGGTGCCCAAATGCGTTCCAGATGGGCGGCCCCCACACGGTAGCATCAGGCAGGGGCCAGCCTTTCAGCACGGCGGCCCCTCCTGCAACCCACGCGGCCGGCGTCTGGACTCGGAAGGCGGAGATTTGCCAGTGCACAGGGAGACGTGGAAGGGGTTGCTCGAACCCCGATCGGATTGCCCATCGGCGCCCCCAAACGAAAGTTAATATTGCCTCAGCCACGGGCAAGAATGCCAAGAATGCTTTGCACAGTTTTATCTCTTTGCAGCTCTCCGTTTTAATTATTGTCAGGAGGTGACCTACATGCTCGCCAGGGAGCTCTCACCCCTCTGTGTGGGCGAGCGGCGCGACCCACTGGGGACGGGCCCCTGTCCCCCGCTCCTGTGCCGGTCCCTCCCTGGCCGTTGGTGGCGGGAGCTG
>PVJL010020881.1:0-11341 GCA_004026885.1 Lyroderma lyra
CCTCCCTGCCACTGTGTCCGCAGACAGAGGTTGGGAGAGAGGCAGCTGGGACAGGGACTGGCCAAAAACTTGCTAGAGGCTGAGAACCACGGACTTCCTGCGTGCGTGCACCTGCCAACCACCCCACAGCAGCCAACGGAGAGGAGACAGCACGAAACCAGGACAAGAGCCTCTCCCGGGCAGTGTCTCTCCAGTGTCTCTTTCTGACAAAACATCATGGGAGCTGATAAGGGAGAAAAGGTGGTAGGATCTGGGTCTATGATCTCACACAGGACAATTAAGGACAGATTAGGAGCCAAAATTAAGAAATAGTTAATTGGCACTTGAGATTACTGTGTAAGAACCACAAGTTGTGGCATGAAAGCCTTTTGGATCTGCCTCACTCACTCAGAGAATGGAATCAACCCCCTGAATTGATTTTGGTGAGCATTATCAATGATTAGAGTTTTTATTTGTGGTAGAGACTGGTATTGTTATTGCATATAGTGTCCTTTGATTTTTTTAAATGTGTTTCATCTGGCTTTTAGATATTTTGAAAGTGTCATGTTTTATTACATTCTCTGTTACTGTCACTTGACACTCTTAATGACTTTACTTATAAAAATATTTTGATGGAAAAAAATAAAGTGTGAAGTAATGAAAAAAACAAAAATTAAAGGAATGAAAATATTTATGTGAGCCAAACAGCTAAATATTGACAGAATTTAGGGTAAACTTTTGTAATTTGACAATGTTTCAGAGATTTTTTTACTATATATGAATTACAAGAGGAAGAGAGCCTATATTTGATTTTATTTGAAAAAGAAATTATTATTTTATATACATTTGTCTCCTTGACTATTGAAATAGTTTTGGTATTCTCTATATTTATTTTTATGTCATAGAGAAAATATATAAATATTCAGAGTTAATTTCATGTATTATGGAAATGGTAGCTCTATCTAATTGCTAAAGTTGTGTCACAAACAGCTCATTGGGGCATTAGTATATAAAAATGAGCATTTCTGATTCATCCATTTATGGTTTAGCCGGCTGTCTGTTGATATAAGCTGGACATACATGGGCTTGGCTCCTGACCACAGACTCAGCTCAGAAATTTTTATACATTTTCTTGTCGGAACAGTGGGCTCTCTGGTACTTGTCCTTCTCATGGCAGAGAGTATGAGAAGCTCTCAGAGGGGCAAGCAGAACTGTCTTCTTGATGCCTGGGCTCACAACTCCTAAACTATCAAATTCTCAACCCCACAATATTCTCAAAGCAGGTCACATGGCTAAACCTATCATTAATTGAAAAATATACTATTCTCTTAGTGGCAAAGGGGAGAATTGATTCACTGAATAATAACCTAATCTACCTTAATTGCTGTAGGACTATTTTTCTCATTATGTCTCATGTGATACATACATTTGTTTGTAAAAGTAAAATATTGGGATATAAAAAAATTGGAGGGGGTACTTTCTCAACTTTCTACATATGTTTTTGATACCTCTTTGTCAAAACTATTGTGAGACAATTTTATATAGTGGTAAGGATCATTATAAAGTTGCTTTCATCAGGATCCTTGATCAATGTACAAACAGGCATGGTATGAAGTTTACGGACGTGACCAAAAAAACCAGGTCACTTGAATGTGAACTCTAGAAGCTCCCTATTAACTCTGTGACTTAGTTACATAACTATTTTGGCTCAGTTTCCTTTCTTGTAAAATATGATAGAAATAGTCTTATTCATGGATCTTCTGAGGAAAATTTGAAAAGCACTTAAAAAGCTCTTCCTGGCACATATGTATTCTCTACATCTCAGTTATTTTTACTTTAAAATTTTATGCTTCAATTTCATTAGTGTGACATGATGACCACAATGGCAGCCACCTACTGAGAACTCCTCTAAGCAATAAATACTATAATGTCTAAAGATCCTTAAAACAAAGCCGAACCATATTAAGTTCTTTCTATGCATAATCTTTCATATTTTCTTTCCCAAATATTTAATAATGTCTGATTTTCAAGAGGACCCCAGCTCGAAAACTTTGTCTTTCTTCTTTCACCTATTAAAGCTCTATTGTTTCCATAAATTAGTTTTAGCTGGCTAAATATAATCTAATGTAACCCATTCTATTATATGAATCAAAAAAAGTTTTATTTAAAGATAGCTTTTGACAAATTCATTACCTATCATGTATGAACAATAAACGAGAATAGTGTTTTACTGGATATGCATTCCCAATATTGAAAGCAAGATTGAATGACTGTTCTTTTCCTTATTGGTCAATAATCCCAACCTCTTCCCCTAATGTGTTATTTGGACATATGCAAAGGCTATCTCTTTTAGTCTTGAAGATATATTGAACCTAATTGTCAAGTCATGGCATGATAGCCTTTAATTTGGGAGTAAAACATTTATAGAGTTTCAGGGAAATGAGAAATTGAAATGCCCTTTCCCCCCCTAAACTTGGAGTATCCCACTCACAGATATGCATCTGTTACCATTGAGAATGGAGAAAAGTATGTAATAGAGTAGCTACTTAATATGTTCTGATGCAGAAAGCCTCCCAGTATTATCTCAGGCTATTTTCTACATATCTAAATACATATATAAAAAAATGCTTAAAATTTTACATGTTATCATAAGAAGCCATGGGAATTATTTAGGAGAGTCAGCTTAGGTGCTATATCCCTAATAAAATAGTATGACATAAATAAATATAGGGAACAATAATAGTGAGATGCTAAACATTGGGGAATTTAGAATTGAAAGAGTCACAGGGAAGTCAGAGATACATGGATCAAAATGGTTATTTTCTTTGGATTTAACATTCTACAATGTAGGTTAAATGTGGGACATAATGGGCCCATTATTCTGGGACTCCAGAGTTAAACAACACTCATTTCAGTAGTATTTCAGAATAAGATGGTACTCTTCTATTTTATTTTTTTAAATTGAATTTATTGAGGTTACATTGGTTAGTAAAATGATACAGGTTTCTAGTATACAATTGTTTAATACACCATCTATATATTACAGTGTGTTAACCATTCAAAGTTAATTTTCCTGCCATCACCATATATTTGACCCTTGTTAGCATCTTCTACCAGCACCACCCCACTTTCTAGTAACCACTAAACTGCTTTCTGTGTCTGTAGGTTTTTGTTTATTTTGTTTGCTTCTTGCTTTCAGTTTTATATTTCACATATAATTGAAATCATATGGTTCCCAAATAAACTGAATCCTGCTCTATAAGGTCAGTCCCTCCACAACAGGTACTCTACTGTTTTCACAGTCCTCATAACCAATCAGTCTCAAAATGAATCTCTCCAACTGACATGCAAATAGCAACCAAGGCTCAAGTAGAACATGAGAGCAAACACAACCCACACAAGGGACACAACTATAACACTGGGCTCAGGTGACCAGAAGAGTGTACCACTGGGCCCCACAAGGCACTTACTACATCAAACCAATCCACCAAGACCAGGAGGCAGAGCACCTCTACCTCATACATAGAGACAAATGCGGTGATGCATCCAAAATGGGGAGACAAAGAAATGTGTTCCAAATGAAAGAACAGAGCAAAGCTCCAAAGAGAAGCAAACAAAATAGAGACAAGCAATCTACCAGAGACAGAGCTCGAAACACTGGCCATAAAGATGTGAAGGAAAACTTCAATAAAGAGATAGAAACATAAAAATGGAGATATAAAACCTAAAAAGAAACCAGTCAGAAATAGAGAATATAATAACTGAAATGAAGAATATATTACATGGAATCAACAGTAGATTCAATGAAGCAGAGAATTGAATCAGAAATTTGGAAGAAAAGGTAGCAGAAAACACCCAATCAGAACAGAAAAAAAATAAGGATTGTTTAACAGGCCTCTGGAACAACATGAAGCATACCAACATTCATATCATAGGGGTACCAAAAGGAGAAGAGAGAGAGCAAGGAATTGAAAATCTATTTTAAGAAATAATGATGAAGAACTTCCCTAACCTAGTGAAGGAAATAGACATATAAGCTCAGGAAGTGCAGAGTCCCAAACAAGATCAACCTAAAGAGTCCCACACCATGACACATCATAATTAAAATACCAAAGATAAAAGACAAAGTAAGAATCTTAAAAGCAACCAAAGAAAAGCAGTTAGTTACATACAAAGGAGCTGCCATCAGATTGTCAGCTGGTTTCTCAACAGAAACTTTGCAGGCCAGAGGGGATTGGCATAAAATATTCAATGATGAAAAGAAGGGACCTACAAACAAGACTACTCTACCCAGCAAAGCTAACATTTAGAACAAGTTTGCCAAACTTGTGGTCCGCGGATCATATGCAGCCCAGGACGGCTTTGAATGCAGCCCAACACAAATTCGTAACTTTCTTAAAGCATTAGGAAAATTATGCATGGACTTTTTAAAAAACTCATCAGCTATTGTTAGTGTTCATGTATTTTATGTGTTGCCGAAGACAATTCTTCTTCCACTGTGGGCCAAGGAAGCCAAAAGGTTGGGTACCCTTGATTTAGAATCTAAGGACAGATAAAGAGCATCCCAGACAAGAAAAAGTTAAAGGAGTTCATCATCACTAACAAACCATCATTACAAGAAATGTTAGAGAGACTTTTTTAAGAAGAAGAAGGAAAAAAGATAAAATATGGATAATAAAGTGACAATAACTACATGTATTTAAGCCATTAGTTTCAATGTAACTGGATTAAATGCTCCAAACAAAAGACTTAGGGTGGCTGAGTGGATAAGAAAGTAAGACCCTTACAAATGTAATATACTTTCTATAATGGGCTTACTTCCTATCAAAAGACACACGCACAGACTGAAAACAGAGATGGAAAAAGACATTTCATGAAAAAGGAAACAAACAAATAGAAGGCTGGGGTAGCAATGCTTATACCAGACAAAATGGACTTTATAACAAAGGCTACAACAAGAGACAAAGGTGTTGTAGTCCCACTTCTGCATATTTATTCAAAAAACCCCAAAACAGTACTTTGAAAAGACATATGCATTCATATGTTCATTGTAGCATTATTTGCAATTGCCAGGTATGTAGGCAACCTCAGTGTCCATCAATGGATGAATGGATAAAGAAGAGGTAGTACATGTATACAATGGAATGAATTTTTGCCGTCTATAGCAACATGGTTGGTCCAAGAGGGAATTGTGCTGATGAAGTAGGTCAGGCAGAGAGATACAAATGCCATATGATTTCACTTACATGTGGCATCTAAAGAACAAAAATGAATGAACTAACAGAACAGAAGCAAACTCATATCCACAGAGAACGTTTTGATGTTTAACAGGTGAGATGTGTGTAGGGGGATGGGCAAAACAACTGAAGGAATTAACAAGTACAAATGATAGTTAACAGAAGAGTTCTGGGGATGTAAATTATAGCATAAGAAATATAGTCAATAATGTAATAGCTGCACATGTTTTTAGATGGGTGCTAAATTTATCAGGCTGATCACCTCTAAGTTATATAACAGTCTAACCACTATGTTCCCCACATCAAACTAATGTAATAATGTATGTCAATCATAATTGAATAATAAAAATTATTTTTAAATGATTATTAAAAGTTATTATTATTAAAATTATTTTGAAATAATCCAATGAGTGTATGGATGTGTATTAACCTATTTTTTGAAGTCATCCACTGAAGATACTTCAGTTGCTTCCATACCTTAGTTATTGTGAATAATGCTTCAATGAACATGGAAATACAAATTTTTCTTTGAGATAATTGTGTCATTTTTTGGTATATATGACCAGAAATAAGATTGCTAGATCGTGTAGCACTTCCAATTTTAATTTCCTGGGAATGATGGGTAACCGTGGCCCCTTTTGTTCATACAACGTGGGAAGAATGAAAAAAATTCCATCTGATACAAACTAGATAATTTAGATTTAATGTTTCACTTTATTTACGAATACATCATGTAACTTACGTTTTCCAAATCTACTTTTTTGCCTACCCCATTTTTGGTTAAATAACATTTTTAAAAATTATCTTTGTTTTTCTTCTAATTGACTTGAATTTTTGTCATTTACAACAAATATTTCTATTAAAATACAGACAAGTTATGATTGGAGGAGGATGAATCAATGAAAAATGTCATGAGCAATTATTTAATATTTTAATCTCTTACATTGTGATATAGCTAAACATTCCTTAATATTTTGTCCTTCACAGAGACACTAATTTTTATCAAGAAAAATTTAAATAACTTATACATACATAATAAAATTAAATGTAGCAATTTTAAGAATTAGGGCAGAGAAATTGAGAAGATAAGTTTGGGAATAGGTAATTGTAACATTTATAATACAGTTGAAAATGTAGTGATTCTTCAAAATAATAGAAAAAGTCATTAAATATCTACTTAGTTGGATTATGATTTAAGTTTTTTCCATCAGAGTAGAAATGACATAATGAAAATAGGAAAAAAGTAGGTAATGCTAGTATTTAGCAACCTGGTGTAAGATAGAACTTAAAACATCTAAGATACTCTTAATGGAGCCAAAGTTTTAGCGTTTGCAATTAGGGTGTAAGCAACCTAACAGCGTGGATGGTCAAGTCTTCTGTCCCAGAAACCTTTGAGCATATGAAAACGATTTCTCAGAGGCACTTGTCAATGGACAAACTCAATGACACACTGAAAGCTCAAAGTCTCCTATATTCTGAAGGTGTGTGATAAGATAAACTGTCTTCAAAATAGCCAGAGTGTAAGAATTTCCTGTTTAAACTTTAAGTGAGAGAGTGATGAATTATCGACTTTGTCCACTTTTGCTTCACTCTGAGTGCTGACGTGCAGTCTGTGAAGACCACAGATATGGTTATTTCATAGGAGTACCCTGTTCTTCCACTAAAGGACGCATGACTTTGTGTCCTGCAGAAGGTATGTGCTTCTCTCTCCTTTCTCTCTATTAGCCCACCTCCTGTAGTGGGAGATTACAAATGCTAGTTGTGATGTAATTGAGGTACAATTAATAAGCAATCAAATCAAAGAAAACATTGGTATTCTGATTTGTACAATTCATAGTAAAATCAAGAATCCAAGTATGAACGATATTGGAGGATATCTTCAAATATTCAAATTTAACTTGTGGAAAATTACTAAAGAGCATACACATAGGCAAAGTTGGGTTTCAAAATCACTATAAGTTAAAGTGAAATTCAATACATATCATGACAAGGAACAGTCAATTTTGGATTTTGTAATTAATAGATATAGTTATAACTGTATGATTTTATATTTGGCCTGGAATTTAAAATGTTATTCTTAAAATGAATATTTCAGGGTCAAACAGAATTCCTCATACATGTAATTGGATTAAATAAAAGCTGTTTGACTTGTAATAAAAATCAGGATGAGGTATCAACTATAAAATCCTTATTTAAAATTAGTTATCAACAATCAAAAGACTTTAAAAATTCAACAAAACATTGAAAAACAGATTCCACACTGATAAGAGACTTCTGTTTAATGAATTACATTACATTGTCTAACTGGTATGAATCAGAATAGTAACATGGCAAGTGTATTCAAATAATAATTAAAATATGTATGTAACATTACTGAGAGTTTATAAATATGTTTATGAAGTGTTTTACTTGTATTCTATTTTACATAATTTATGCCCACTTTATATTAGTAATCTAGGTTGCTACACACTAAGTAACTTTTAAAGTCATTCATTGTAAATTTCAAAGCCAGAGTTTATTTTGGATCTTACTAACTGCAAAGCTCATTGAATTATTAAATTACATTATTTGATGTATTGCATTTATTTACACAACTAAAGCTACCCTCACTGACTTGACAACATAGAGTTTTTCTAGTAGTTTGTAGAAACAATGTTCTCTATAAATGATCCACATGTTTATTTATTTTATGACTTCATTTATTAGTCATTAAATAAATTACAAATTACTTCTGTGAAATAATTATTTTTTAAAATCTTTTAATGTATTATTATTTTTAAAGTTTTGGATCAATTTAGGGTGTCATACAACATTTCTCTTTTTTAAAAATGCTATTAAATTTATTGGGGTGATTGAATATTAAAATTATATAGGTTTTAAATATATAATTCTGTAATACATCATTTATATATTGCATTTTATATATTCACCACCCCGAGTCAGTTCTCCTTCCATCACTAAGTATTTTACATCCTTTACCCTCTTTTCCCACTCCTGGCCCCATTATATTTTTCGACATACAAAATATTTCTTTAAATTTTTAATGATTTCTCTGAGCTCCAAAATCATTCCAAATAAAATAGCATTTGGTAACATTTACCTGCCTTTTAATGTGAATAGTAATATAAAAATAATTTAGTACGGGAAATTACTATATGTTAACATTACTGTTCTCCTAATTTATAACAGTCTTTAGTGATTAGTGGATATAAAAATTTGCATATCACACTTTTCTGCATTTTTATTTTTAGTTATTCTAACAGTGTTGAAATGTTTCAGTAGAAGCTGATTAGAATGAAGATAATATTCAAAATTACTTTATTTCTAATTTATTACTTTACATGATTCAACCAATAATATGTGTCAAATGTAGAATATTATTATAAGAAATATTATTCTGTCATGAAACACTTATTTAAAGCTCTAAGTACGTAGGCCCACACTTAACATTGGTGAGCTGCAGAGTGCGTACCATTACGTATTTCCCACTCCACCCGCATCGACTATACTGGGCATCTTGTCAGTATTCACACCATTTATTAAGTACTTAAGTAAAGTTATCGTAGACACCATACCTGACCTTACTAAGCTGCTGGGATGGATATCCAACTAGAAAACTCTTTAGAAATGAATCTGGCTGAGGACTCAAGGAGACAGAAAATAAAAGGTAAGGGCATGAAAAGCTCCATTTTTCCTAATTAAACAGCAAACATCGTAGGTGAGATTAAACTTCCAAAATGCTTCTCATTGATCTTCAATGGAAAGACCCTGGTAATCACTGCAAAGGTAAAGCATTAAATGGACCCAAAGTGTAACTATTCTAGGATGTGCAGCTAGGGTGTGGAAATACAGAAAAACAATAGGGAATAAGCTCACATATTTTATTTAGTGAGAATCAGAGCTCGACGTTGGGATACAGCACTCTAACATGAAACCTGAGGACTCGTTTTATTTTTGCATTGTTGTGAGGTGGGGTCTTTGCCCAACAACTTACACAGCATTGCATTTCCTGAACATGCAAGGGTACGTTCTAAGAGGAAGAATGCCATGGCAGGTAGGGGCTGGGGTTTAAGTTCATGCACGTAAGTGATTCCACGTGCATGAGTGCTCTCTGCCTGTGAACTGTCTAAAAGATTGTGTCCATCCCACTTTCTCAGTGTTTCCATTTCTTTCCCTGCAGACTCACCATCACCTCCAGAGAAGCTCATTGCTAGGATCCTGGAAGTTATCTGCCTCGTCTTGATATTTATTGTAGTGAGAATGCTACATTTTATTCCTTGTAAGTACAATTTTGGAAAATTGTAAGAGAACTTTTCTCTTCAATGATTATCACTGCCTCTGAACATTTCACAGCATTAGGAGTAGAACTGTCATTTTAATGTACGCATTCAGACTGCATATGGCATGTTAGTTTGCATTTTTCAAAAGTACAAATAACAGGATGATTCTAGAGAGTAATATATATGCAGAATTCATAGCTCAAGGGCATTCTTTAGAAGTCCAAAAGATCTTATTGAGAAGTACATATTAATTTCTGAGATCAGTTAAACCAATACTGTAGGAAATGGCGAAGTTTGACCCTGTAGGCTTCTATATTCTTGCCCCAACTCATCATTATTTTATTAAATTTTCTTATGAAAATCAACTTTATTTCAGTGGTAACAATAACTGTTAATCTCTGTGAGTAAATTTTTGAAAGATTATAAGGAAACTTCACTTTAGTGATTGTCAATGCCTCTAAACAGTTCATAATGTTATGGAATAGAGCTCTCATTTAAAAGACATGCACTGTATCTTAATTCCTTTATGTAGTTTATAAAATCATCACTGTGTATCATTCACAAATTGTATTCACCTTTTCTCTATTTACTGTGTGATTCTGTGTGAGCATTTCAGTTCTGATTTTATTTATCATCTATCTATTAAAATAAATGAGCCCTCAAACTTAAGAGGGCTCATGTCAATTAAAAAATAAAATAAAAGTATGCATTTAGACTTCGATGTGGATTGTTATTGTGAATTTGTCAGAAGTATAAATAATGACTCTGGAGAGTAATATATATATATATATATATATATGTATATATATATATATATTCACAATTAATAACTGAAAGGCATTCTTTAGAAGTCTAAAAGACTTTATTAAGCAATAAGAATTAATTCTTGAGATTAGTGAAACCAAAACTTTAGGAAGTAGTGAAGTTTGATCGTATAAGCTTATAAAATATTCTTTTCCCAAATTGTCATTATTTCATTAAAGTTTTGGTAAAATCAATTTTTTGAATTTTTCTAATCTTAAACAATACACCAAATATCAAACGAAGAATCTAAAGATATTGTTTATTTATGTCAATATTAATTTTTATTAATTAACTGTAACTTTTTCTAGGGACTGTAACACCAGAGAAGAGCAACTTGTCCCTGAATACAATGATTGAGAAAGGTACATTACAATTTTCAAAGTTCTGATATTATTACAGTTTATATATTTCTCTATCTCAGGGGAGGCAAAAATATAATTGATATTTTTGGAGAGAACATAAATTATAAAATGTGACAATAAATGTCCATAATAATCATGAATATGAGAGTGTTCCTTCATATGCAGCAATATGAAGAAATACTCATTTAAAATTAACATTTCTATTGCTGCCCATTGGCTGAGATTTCATGCTCTTTTAATAAGATGAGACAACACAGCTATTCTAAAAAAACGAATTCATCATTGACTTTCAGGACATTAAAGAAGGGATATTTTGCTTATGTGTTTGGTCTATATGAGCACATAACTCAGGAAATGAGAGATGACCCTTCTCTGTGAATGTGTGTGAGTGTGTTCTGTGTTATATGTACCAGCCTGTGAGGGTGCAGAGCTATGATATGAGTATGTACATATATGTTTATTCCTATGCATATCTGTAGATTAATTTTTGTTTTTTATGCAAATTATTAGATAATAATTTCTAATCTTTCTTCAGTGCATTATTGTGGTCATTGTCCAAAGGAGGGGCTTACATATTCCAACAATTGCTATTACGTTAGCACCGAACGTAGAACATGGAACGAGAGTTTCATGGCCTGTGCTTCCAAGAACTCTAGCCTGCTTTATATAGATAATGAAG
>PVJL010020882.1:0-11342 GCA_004026885.1 Lyroderma lyra
TTCTTCCCCTTTCCTTCTTGAACACCCGCTCCCCTGTGCGCCATGCTGACACCATCAATAAAGTGCTGTGCTATAAATTTCCCCGCTCTGCTTGTGCTGGGGGCTCAGGCTTTGGAGGTAACTCCTCTGAGCCTGCCGGCGTGAAATAAACAGCCTGAACGTGCACGTACTCCAAGTGCCGCTTGGTCTTTCAGACAGGTGAATGGTAGAGCCTTCTCCAACACTGCAAAAGAAAAGCAATGCAGCACTAAAGAAGCATTTATCTTCAGACTTTCAGAGGCGTCCATGCACATGAAATTGGCAGTGAATATTAGTAAGACGAGGAGCTTATTTTTCAATGTGATATGTTAGTCTTCAGAGTTGTGAAGGATTCCTTTGTTTGGCAGAGGGGGATTTATTAGGAAAAGTTGTCCTCATACACTGTATATTTTGGTAAGGTGCAATAAGGCTAAGCCAGGTAGAAAAATCTCAAAGGAAGCGTTTGCTACATGATTTTTAGTACTATGTGGTTTTACATACTTAATAAATGCTTGGAATATTTTTGTTTACTTTTTATTATCAATATTGTAAGTTTATGATAAAAATAGCATTGTGCTTGGAGTGAAGTGGAAAATTAGGGACCAATCTGTTTAATGTAAATTCTGTGAACTCCCACCTCCACATTCCTTCCCCCAGGTGCCTAATGTATGCATTTAGCTTCTGTAACCCTGCTTGCGCATCTGCCACCCCCCCACCCCAACCCTATAAGTACCCTAAAAGCCTGTTGGTGGGACTCAGACTTTGGAGACTTTAACTCCTCTGAGCCTGCTGGCGCAATAAACTGGTTTTCCAACTGTCTGAGTGCTGCCATTTGACTTCCTCGGTTACCTGTCCTGCAGCAACATTTTGGTTCCCTGACCAGGAAGCCAACCATGCTGGCCCACTGTGCCACTGTCTTGACAACGGAAGCCAATGGGTGGTAAAAGCCCTACTGAGCCCAGAACTTTTAAGGGGCCTCCTTCCCGGGGTCTGCTGTGCCTGGGGTGACCTCACCTGGTCAGATTCCATGGAGAGACGGACTAACCCCTTCCGGATTCAAGACTCCAGGTAAGGTAAGGTCCCAGGACCAAAGCCCCAGTCAGGCCCATCTTCGGTTGGAAAGGGAGCTTGATCACCTCCCAAAGTCTCCACTGCAAGATGCCAGGTAGGGAAAATCCAGGGGCTGGGAGGGATATGTGATAACCTCTGTGTGATTGGATGTGTGATTGTGTGACTGTATGACTGTGTGATTGTGTCTGTGGCACCACAGCAATAGATACAGAGTGTGAATGGGCCCCCACCTGCAGTTCCATGGTGATGTTATAAGGCAAAACAGCAACGTGTGTTCTCAGGGACAACTGGGCCCGGGGATTAACCATAGCCAAGATGCACCTTAAAGTCCTGTGAAGGATGTGGCCAGGCAGGCATCTTAAAGGCCTCCTTCAAGGGCCTCCCCTCCTTTGTTTGTTTTGCAACACAAGACATGGGAGGGCACCTGGGAGGATCACATTAGGTACATAAAGAAATGGGCTCCAGCCAGTCCAAGCCAACTGTATTAGATTGTATGCTCAAGAACTTCAAGAAAGGCTATTCTGATGACTATGGTGTCAAATTGATGCGAGGAAAACTCCAAACTTTCTGTGAATTGTCTGGCCCAGTTTCCAGGTCAGCTGGCCACCAGAAGGGATCTTGGACCTCCCCAAGGTCTTCAAGGATTATAAAGTGATTACTGGGTGTCCCAGTCCCCCTGACCAATTTCCCTACATAGCCTCATGGCTGCAAATAGCATGGACTTTCCCACCTTGGATTTGGTTCTACATGAACAGTAAGGGACAGTACAAGGTTTTAGTAGCCCATCCCCAAAAGGGGGGAAAACTCCAGAAGCTGGTTCATAAGGGAGACCCAGAAGAGGAACCGGCCCCTCTGCCATACACTCTGCCTGCCCCTGAAGGGCCAACGGCTCCCCCAGCACCCGCTGACCTGCCTGAAAGACCCTGCCATTGTTCTCCCCTTGTCCTGAACCGGAGCCTGACCAGCTGGACTCAGAACCCATCGGAAGGAGGTTACACTTGGCCCAACATGCAGCCACATACCAGCCCTTGCGGGAGACCTGGGGCCCCCAACAACTGAATGCGATGACACCATTCAGCCAGGGCAACCTCTGTTATATTACCAGCCATTCAGCACCGCGGATCTCCTGAATTGGAAACACCATACACCGTCCTACTCTGAGAAGCTGCAGGCCCTTCACTCTATTCAACGCTGAAGAGCGGAGGCGCATCCTGACTGAGACACAGAAATAGCTGCAGGAGCAGGCCCCAGCCAGCACACTTGACACTGAAGCATGGGCCTGAAACGCGGCACCAGATACCAAACCTCCCTGGGACTACACCAGGGAGGAAGGAAGGAAGGCCTTGAAACTCTATCAAGAGACACTCCTCTGTGGGGTCAGGGTGGGAGCCAAGAAGCCCACCAACATATCAAAGATACATTTGGTAATTCAGAAATTTGATGAATCTCCTGCTGATTTTTATGAATGCCTATGTGAGGCATTTCGAGTCTATACCCCATTAGATTCTGAAGCTCCCAAGAACCAACAGATGGTATGGTCAGGCCAAAGGGCCGAGCTGTGGGCCCTAACTCAGGCACTCAGGTATGAGCGGGGGAAGAAAGTCAAGATCTACACTGACTCCAAGTAAAGCCTTCGCCACTTTACATATCCATGGGGCCATTTACAAAGAAAGGACATCAAAAACAAAGAAGACATTCTTCAGCACTTGAAGCTGTTTGGCAACTGAAGGAAATAGCAGTCATGCACTGCAAAGGACACCAAAGGGGGACTGACTTGATCAGTCAGGAGAACTGCCTGGTGGATCAGGCAGCACGAGAAGCTGGTGCCCAGACCAGGACAGCCCCAAACCTGGACCTGGCCTCCAAGGTACTTTTAGCGCCAAGCCTACTGGAGAATCTGAGATACACTCCAGAGGAGGATCAATGGGTAGAGGCTGAAGGGAGCACCTGGACTAATGAGGGCTGGTGGCAACTATCGGACTGGAAACTTTTCATACCCAGGGGATTAGCCTATCACATGGTCAAACAATACCATGAGTTGACTCATTGGGGAGAGACGACTCTTGAAAAGGGACTCACTTGATATTACTACATTGCTCCCATGCCTCTGTGCCCAAATTAGCACTAGGTGCACTGCTTGTGCTAAAAACAAGGTGGAACAGGGTCCTAAACAGGTCCCAGGAATTCAGATCACTTTACTGAGTGTAAAGCCATGTTGGGGCTATAAATATCTACTTGTCTCAGTCTGCACGTACTCAAAATGGGTCGAGGCCTTTCCCACTCATATTGAGAAGGCACAAGAGGTTGTGAAGGCCCTGCTGAGAGAAATAATACCTCACTATGGACTTTCCTTTTCAATAGGATCGGACAATGGACCTGCCTTTGTATCCTATGTTGCCCAAACCATAGCAAAATTGCTGAAGATCAACTGGAGGCAACACACCACCTACAGGCCTCAAAGCTCAGGGAAAATTGGAACACATGAACTGAACCCTCAAAACCACGCTAGCTACGTTCTGTCAGGAAACAGGACTCCCATGGGTAGACGTACTACCTCTCACTTTGACAGGGGTCCAATGTGTTCCCAGACCCTCAGGATATTCCCCTCCCCATTTGAAGTCTTAAATGGGAGGTCCCCACTTATCATCAATAGGCTTAAGGGTGACCCTCAACAGGAGAACTAGGCCTGTCAGTCCAACTCCAGATAGTAGGAAAGACCTTTCACACCATAAGGTGAGATGTCTTGGACTGAGCTCGAATCCCTTTAGGAAACCAGGTCCACCCCCACCAGCCAGGAGATGCAGTTTGGGTTAAGGACTGGAAAAAGGAACCCCTACAACCTGTATGAACAGTCCCACACATGATTATACTAGCTACTCTCACTACTGTTAAAATTGCAGGTACAGCGCCTTGGATCCACCATACTTGGGTCAAAAAGGTCAACACCATAGACTCATCGGAGACCTGGACTACTCAAGTAGATTCTACACAACCATTGCAAATAACACTGCAGAAGGTGCCTGACGTCCAGCCCAGGACCAAGCAAAGGACGTGAAGGACCTCCACTGGCAGCGCCCAGAACTCCAAGCAGTGGCAGAACTGTAATGACCTGCCAGCCATTACTCCTAGACGGTGCCGGCATCCTGACCCTGCTCTTACCTACAGGACTGGTTGGGGGGTGCCCCTGTATACTGGGGCAGTAGCACTGCAGAATAGGAGAGGCTTAGATCTACTCACTGCAGAATAGGGGGGAACCTGTATATTTCTAGGAGAAGATTGTTGCTATTTTGTAAACCAGTCCGGGGTAATAGCTGAAAAGGTTAGAGAACTCAGGAAGCATATTCAGAGAAGAAAAACAGAGCTAGAAAACCCTTGGACCTTAAAAGGGTCAGGAAACTGTACTTTATAGCTATTACCTCTTGCTGGGCCCTTGCTAATGGTCCTGCTAGCCATCACATTAGGGCCCTGTATCCTCTGGGCCATTACCCAGTTCATCGAGACCACAGTGAATCAGGTGACCAATACTCAGATCCTAGCCCTGCAGGGCTATCGGCCCATAGCCTATGATGAGTCAGAAATATATAATGATGCCCCATAAACAGAGGTATAAGGGTGTCAAAGAGGTGAATGAAATGGAAAATTATGGACAAAGCTGTTTAATGTAAATTCTGTGAACTCCCCAGGTGCCTACTGCATGCATTTAGCTTTGTAACCCTGCTTACTTGCTGCATCCGCCAGCCCCCACCCCAACCCTGTAAGTATCCTAAAAGTCTGTTGGTGGGGCTCAGACTTTGGAGACTGTAACTCCTCTGAGCTCTCTGACATAATAAACTGGTTCTCCAACTCTCTGAGTGCCATTTGACTTCCTTGGTTACCTGTCCTGCCGCAACAATAGGAAATCAGTTTTCAATTCATGATGGCCTCTCTTTTGACTGTCAACCAGAAATGATTTGGTTGTAAATTGGGGGCTGTTGTGTCTCTATTTTATGGTTTAGGAAACAGTCTGAAATTGGTTAAGTGACCAGAACATATAAATATAATCTGCTTTATTCCAGAAAGGATTTAAAGTACCTGGACATACATGTACTTATGTTTGTTTTTAGATGGATGGATGGATGGATGGATGGATGGATATGTCTGACAGGTCATTTAGGTCAGATCAGTTGAGATTGGCATGGAACGTTAAACAACATCTCTATGTGGCGTAGACAGGTCAGTCTCCTGAATGTTAGAGAATATTCTGAGAGCCTATAAACCATTTTGCCATGCCTGAGGATACTGACTAATGCAGATATACAAACATACCCCTTGCTTCACATGGGGTCTAGAAACCCTGTGGAGAAGAAACAGAACCCAATCTAGAGTTGCAGTTCAGATATGCAGCAAAATTGGACTTATGAACTGTGACCCTTAAAGAAAGGATTGAAAGCAGAGACAGTAGGACTTTTTCCAGTACAGCCAGTTGGTCTGAGCATCAGTATTTAAGATTGTCCTGAGGGAACAGTGTTCTAGGAGCAGCTGGACTTGGACACCTTGAATTCTAGCCCCTTCAGAGATAGCCTGTGTGCCTGGAAAGAGGAGAACCCTGGTGTAAAGAAAGGAAAGAAAAGAAATAACCATGTCATTAGAAGCTACCAGCTCTGTCTTGGGAATCCCTTTACCCTTGGTGAGGTGACAGGAAGTAATGGGGTCTATTGAAACAGACGGAAACATTTGGTGCAGTCTGTGAATAAGTGTGAGATTAACACCGTCTCAATCCAATGGGGACTCCTGAAACTTGGGTCACACTTGTCACATATGAGTGTGTATATATGTTTAAGTTATTAATTCAACAATCCTGTATTTAGTTCATTTCACCATTATCAGTTTATTTATTTCCAAATCATCTCTCTTTTTTAAAAGAATAAAGTTAAAAACAAACCAAACTTAGTTATTGTGTTACCATGAAACAACAATTTTCCCTCAGGTCATTGTCTCTCCAAGGAAAGAATTCAGTCAAGAAACATTTTGTGAAAATATTGAAAAGTTAGAGTTTTTTATAGCAAAGTTAAAAGATAAAACGTGCACTCCGAATGGTGGAGCAGGCTGACCCAAGAGCAGGAAGCAGCCCCCACCCCCCACCCCTACCCCTCCTACGCCCCATTTTCCTTAGTTTGGGAATTATTGTGTCTCTGGGTATAAGCTCCTCCCCCTTTCTTTCTAGCATGATCCTTCTGAAAAGGACCAAAGCTACATTTAATGATTTTGGGAAGTGGGGCCTTTGGTTGAATATGTGGGGCTTTCCCTCTTTCCATTTGAGAATAGCTGACAATGGGCCAGGGCTTCCTCCTAGATTCAGGGCACCTGTTAATGGCCCTCCTTACAGAGAGTTCCCCTTTCAGCATTCCTTCTCTTAATCCTTTTAATTTAGAGCCAGCTGAAAATGGACTGGGACAACCCCTCCCCTCCTTCTCACATCCACCCTTCTCCCCACTCTGTCAATTGTAGATATGTGATTCCTAAACCTTTAGCCTGCATCAGAATCACCTGGATGGCTTGTTAAAACACAAATTGCTGGGCCTATCCCCAGAGTTGCTGATTCAGTAAGCCTAGGGTGGGCTCAAGAATGCATATTTCTAAAAGTTTCTTGAAGATGCTGATGTTGCTGATCAGAAACTATACTTTGAGAATCACTGCTATAGAAAATTTCCTGGACCAGGTGTTTCTAGCTGAAAATACTCTGGAGATGGCAACATGAGACGGCAGCCTCTTTCATAAGATAGTATCTTTTTTTTTAATTTTATTTTAAATGCATTGGGGTGACATTGATTAATAAAAATTACATAGGTCTCAGGTGTACAATTCTACATTACATCTTCTATGTGCTGTATTATGTCCTCATCACCCAGAGTCAGTTCTCTTTCCATCACCATACATGTGTGTCCCTGTCCCTTTTTCCCCACTCCTCTCCCCCTTAGCCTCAGGTAACCACTAAATTATTGACTGTGTTCATGAGATTTGTTTCTTTGTTGCTTTCAATTCTACGTTAACAATCAAACTAAATTTCTCCATCCCTTTCCCTTATTTTACCCACTCTCCCATCCCTCTTCCCATCTTAAAGAAGTCCCTCTAACATTCTTTGTAGCACTGGTTTGGTGGTGATGAACTTCTTTAACTTCTTGTCTGAGAAGCTCTTATCTGTCCTTCAATTTTGAATGCTAGCCTTGTTGGATGCATTATTCATGGTTATAGATCTGTAACCAAAAATCTACAATCCAAGGATCTACAATGTAATTATAGTATTTTAATAAGGTTAATTCCTGCTAAGCAGCCCTTCTAAGATTTTCCAAAGGTTTGTATATTTAAAATAACAGATCTAAGAAGAGTCCTTCTCATGCCTGCCCTGAAATCCTTTATTTGACTCAAAGCCTTACCAAATCACATATAATGTTTTCAGGACTGTTCCAGCTTCAAACTGGATCACATTATACAAGAAACCGAGAATGCTTAATATTTTCCAATGTCTGGAAATCAAAGCCCATTATCCAGGGCACCCCATCCCTGGCATCAAGATTTATTGGACTAAGAATGATCAAGTTGAAGGTAACTTGTTGGGCATAAAATCGAGTAAATGGAATTGATAATTTTATGGAAACTATGCTATAGTTTCTGACTCCCAAATTTAGATATATCATCTCATGTGTAGTTTAACACATGTTTTAAAAATATAACAGTGTGTTTTAAATTAAAAAGCTCCAAGAATGTCCTGGACATATGATTGTCTTACATATGGGAGCCATTCATTTATTCATTCTTTAATAAATATTTATGGAGTCTCATGCCAGGAATGGGCTAGGTGCTGTGGATACAAAAAATAAGGACTAAGCAGGTTTGTGTAGTAGTTGAAACATGTTCTGGAGCCAGATTGCTCGGATTTAAATTCCAACTCTGTCACTTAGCAGCTTGGAAATTTACTTAACCTCTGTGCCTCAGTTTCTTCATCTGTAAAGTGGGAATAGTAATTGTACCTATCTGATATGAGTGGTATGAGAATTAAATGAGTTAACACTTGTGAAAAGAAGAGAACACTATTTGTCACATTATATTTTTAATAAACGTTATCATATAAATATACCAGTCTTGTCCTTGAGAAGCTCACAGTACTGGAAGGTAAAGAGTGACACACAAAGAAAGCAAATTTAATAAAATATAATAAATGCTATAACAATTTATGAATGATGTGGACTTTATGGATCTTCTTTGCTGCATGTGGGAATGAAGTAAACTCTGGGGGCTAGATGACACGTGCTTCCCTCTGTAGAACCACACTGCAGAAAATCCAGCAAGTTTTTATTCTTTTTGTAGCTCCTACTATGAATACAACCTCCAGGATGCTAACATGTAATTACCATAAATGGCTTTCAAAGGCCTTCCTATCAAATTTAAATGATAGTGAAACTCTTTAGAAGACCACCTGCTTCAACTTCACCTCATAAGGTGCTGGGGCAATTTATATGAAAATAAGAATTGGGCAACTGTTGGGTGGTTTCTGCAGTTGAAACCTTGGGCGGTGCACCGACTGAATTAGATGTGGCAATAACCATGGAAGTGGGGTGGCCAACATATTCCAGTCTGCACGAGACACTCCTAGTTTTACAACTGAAGGTCCCACTTGCTAGAAACACCCTGACATGAACAAAAGTTTAAAATTATTTTGATAGAAAATGGAAGCTTTAAAAAGAAAATATAAAAATATTATATTATGTGTCAATTATACGTCAAAAAATTTAAAAATGCATGTTGCCAGAGCACTACTTCAGGCTTTATAAAAAATACAACTATTGGGCTCCTTGGATTGGAGATTTCTAGAGTAAGTATAGTAGAAATCAGCAGATATTTACTGAGTTTCTATTGAAGAGACAGACATGTGTTCCTGTTCTTCATAAATTATAATCTGATTCCAGACAACAAGAAATATGCCAGTAGAAAGTTGAATCAAAATACATTGACATTCAGTTCAAGACAACAAGGGAAATGATGTTACAAAGTGGGTAATGACCAAATCAAGTTTACACACTAGAATTGCTATGGGAATGGAGTTCAGAGGAAAGGAAGGGCCCTCGCTGGGACTGTAATGTTCAGAGGACACTTTGTGAAGTGGTTCTACGTTATAATGATTTGGAGTAAGTGTGGGATTTTATACACAGACACGAAGGGAGGGGCCATTACAAGTAGATGGTGCAGCACAGGTAAACCCACAAGGCTGAGAGGAGCATAAGGCAAATCCAGGGGCCAGAGGGGAGGTGGAAGAAGAAGAGGAGACATTTAGTGAGAATGAAGGTAGTATTCATACAGAGTTCTGCAGTAGTAAACACACCCTTAAGCATGGGTTAGAAGATTGTCTGTCAAAAAGCCATTCTCTTTCCCTTGTATGAAGAAATACTACTTTCCCCCTAAATCTTCCTATTTCCAAACCCTAAACATAATGCAGTATAAGTAGCTCGTTATTTTAGTTATTTTGTGTTGAATAACAAATGACCCTAAACTTCCTGTGGGCTTCCTCAGGGTAATGGGTCTCCCTACATGGCAGCTGGCTTCCCCTGGAGTACAGTGTCCCAAAGCTGAGGCTTCCAGGCCTTCTAAGGTCTAAGCCCCAAACTGGCCCAGCATCACTTCTGCCTCATTCTATTGGCTAAAGCATGTCACAGAGCCACCAAGAGTCAAGAGGGGACTACACAGGGGTGTGAATGACAGAAGCCATGGCTTATGGGAGGTTACTAATGTGACAGCCTCCCACACTCCTCCTCAGGCTTCTGTTGCAAGGTTCTACAGTCAAAAGCCTCTTCCACAACATAGAGGTTTTACTTAACTTTAAATTGTATGCATGTTTGCTTAGAGGAATAAGACCACCAGCGATCTCCCCACAGGGAGAACAGAACCTGAACAGAAAGTTAGGTCTATTGGGTTCTAAAAGAGACAGCTGTGTGATGACAGACCAAGGCCCTGGGACTGGGTGGGAGCCAAGCCCAGGACAGAGCATCCGGAAGGGAAACCCAGTGTTTACAGTTGAGATAGAAGGGATGGTCAGCAGCCCTCGAGCATCCTTCCGCCAGATGTGCCATAGGGTTCTTACTCACATCTGCAGGAGAAGGCACTGGAAGCAGAGAATCCGCCTTTGTCATCTATGGAGAGCGCTGGCTGCTGTATTACTGGACATTTGAGAGCTCCCAGGAGTGAAGTGAAATTCCGGCAAGATTGGGAAGCTTTGAGGCTGGGAGAATTGTCATGGTCTCTTGAGTCAGTTGATCCCAGATAAGTTTTTCCATGTGTTATACTGCAGAGTGTCATAGGTTTACTGACTAACTTTTTGTACTGACTTTCCTCTGTCTTCCTCATCACCCCTTTTTCCAAGACACCGGGTGCAGAATGGAGTTTTGAACAAGCACCTATCTCAGAATGCATTCTCATTAGCAGTCGGTGCAGGGCCCTTTCCTTTTTTAAAATCTGCTTTTCCCCATCCACACCAGCCACCCATTTCCATCACCTGCTCCCTGCAGGTATCCCACTCTGATGTGATTGAGATATGCTCTTGAATATGCATATGCAATCATATACATATATGTGTGTGTATACACACACACACACACACACACACATATATGTAGTGTTGTTGTGTATTTGTGCTTACTATGCATAAGCAAGAAAGGGGAAGGGGAAAGTATTAAGGGGCCTTCCAGGTGAGCCATTTCCCCTTTCGAGGAACTTTGCAGATACCCTACTCAGGAACTTTTACTTCCATCTTATCTGCCAAAATTTTGTCACTTACCCACTCTTTTCCATCTGGGAGGCTGGGAAAAGTAACTGGCAGTGTTTACTGAACTGAACATATTGACATTTATGGTAAAATAAAGGTTTATTAGTGAGGAAGAAGGGAGAAATGGCTGTGGGTAGACATCTAGCTACCTCTGTCACCCGTAAGAATGACACTGGTAGAGATGTCTTGGTCTCCAGGGTCCCTATTTAGGGATGGAGACAAGGAAACAGGAAGGCTGGAGAAGGCTGGCTCAGCTCCATACCATCTGTAACCATTTCCTTAAAAGCAGAGATCATAAAAAGTGACCACAAGGAACATTCACTACAAATGTCTTTTCACCCCAGAGGACCATGGCCGATGACCCTGGGATACTTTTAGAAACAAGGGAAGAACAGGGAAGGAGTAGGGATGGACAGCTTGTGAACATGGACTGCCAGTGAGGAGGATGTGGGGATTTACC
>PVJL010020883.1:0-11340 GCA_004026885.1 Lyroderma lyra
CAAAAGGGTGGTGGTCAGCCTGCAGTGAGAGTGAGCCAAAAACAGATGTGGTTTGATCTATTAGCTGTGGGATTAGCTGCAGTGAAAATAGAGCATCAGTCCACAGGAGTGCTGCTGGCTCTGTGGAAGCAGCTGAAACCTGAGCAGCAGTTTACTCCCCTGCCCTCTGCAACACTCCCAATTCAGGAGTTGAGACTGACTAATTTTTACCCCGACTAGGGGTCTGGCCAAGGTACCTGGCTGAGGGGGAACCCGGGGACCTGGAGCCCACATGTTGAACTTGCTATTTACTGGTCCCCCCATAATGTGCAATGGGTACTAGTCCTTGTGGTCACTGGAGCCAATAGCACGTTGCTGTATGGAAATCTGGATCACTTTAGCGGTCCTACGGCCACCATGGAGGGATATGGAGGCTGGATGATAGGAGTCAAACAAGCAGTTGTGACCCTGAGCATAGCGCGATTGCCCCAAGACTATAAAGTCTATGTCTCCCCTATCACAGAATATATTCTACGGGTGGTGTGCTGCAAGGACTGGCGATTTCAACGACGATGGGAGAATTTCGCCTGCGTACGCGAGTGGTAAAGACTATTGTTCGGGGGCATCCTCATCATGCCTCCTTGGTATTGCCCCAGGCTACTTGTGTTGTGCATAGAAAGCAATATCGGCTACCAGGAGGGCACGAAGAGATTGGTCGTACCATTCTCAAGCTTGAAGAAGCCCAGATAATATGCCCAATGCATAGCCCTTACAATTCTCCCGTATAGCCAGTGAGAAAGTCTGACGGCTCCTGGCGAATGACTGTGGACTATAGCGAGCTGAACAAAGTGATGCCCCCATTGCATGCAGCTGTGTGCAAAGTAATGGATCTTATGGACAAACTCACACATGAACTGGGACAGTATCACTATGTTGTGGATTTGGCAAATGCCTTTTTCTCCATAGATATAGCACCGGAGAGTCAAGAGCAGTTCACCTTCACGTGGGAAGGACGGCAATGGACTTTTCTGGTGCTTCCCCAGGGATATCTGCACAGTCCCACCCTGTGCCACGGACTGGTGGCTCAGGACTTGGCCACCTGGCGGAAGCCAGCAGGGGTCCATCTGTTCCATTACATTGATGACATAATGCTAACCTCTGATTCTCTTGCAGAGCTCGAGACTGCAGCCACCTGTCTACGAGAAGCCCTGGAAACCTGGGGGTGGGCCGTCAACGAAGACAAGGTCCAAGGGCCTGGGTTGTCTGTCAAATTCTTGGGAGTTCTCTGGTCGGGTAAGACTAAGGTTATGCTAGAGGCAGTCATAGATAAGATACAGGCATATCCCCGGCCAACAACAGTAAAACAATTGTAGGCCTATTTGGGTTTGTTGGGCAATTGGAGGGTGTTTATTCCTCATTTAGCCACTTTAACTCGCCCCTTGCATCGCCTGATATGGTGAGGGGCTTTTTGGGATTGGACCCCAGAGATAGAGAAGTCATTTCGAGCCACCAAGCAGGCAGTGGCTCAAGCCCAAACCCTACGGGTGGTTGACAACACCCTACCGTTCCTTTTAACGGTGTCAGTGGATGACAATGGGTTTGGATGGGGCTTGTTGCAGAAACAAGGGACTCGTGAAGTGCCCATTGGTTTCTGGTCTCAATTGTGGAAAGGGGCGGAAGCCCCTTTAGGGAAAAAACTAGCTGCTATTTATGCTGCCCTTTTGGCTTGTTAGGCCATAAGAGCTCCTAATCCTGTAATCATCCCATCAAGGTATCCAGTAGAGGGCTGGTTGCGGTCTTGGTTACAGACACCACGAACAGGGGTAGCTCAAACCCCTACCTTGACCAAATGGGGGCCTTATTTGGAGCAGAGGGCCTGCTTCTCATGCAGCCCTTTATCAGATCAATTGCATGCCTTGCTAGGACCTATAGAATTTCAGGTAGAACAGCCATCCCCACTGATGGAAACTGAAATGTCTATGGACAGCCCCTATTTAGAGGAGCAAGCCCCTATTCCGGCAGATGCCTGGTATACAGATGGCTCCTGCCGAGGGCAACCGCCTACATGGGTGGCTGCGGCAATACAGCCCTTTACAGATGAATTCTGGTATGAGACAGGGACTGGGCAATCCAGTCAGTGGGCTTAATTGAGGGCTATGTGTCTAGTGCTGATGAATGAATCAGGCCCTGTACACATCTGTACAGACAGTTGGGCAGTGTACAAAGGTTTAACATTCTCGCTACCCCACTGGGCAGCCCAAGATTGGCTGATAGGGCACCGTCCTTTGTGGGGGAGGGCTCTTTGGCAGGACTTGTATAAATGGGGTCTTCAGGAGGGGGCCACCATTTACCATGTTCCAGAACATAATCCTTTAAAGGCACCTGGAAATGCTGCTGATGATGCTCTTGCTCAAGTGAGGGCAAGCCAGTTACTGCCCCACCCAGGAGAGCCAGGTCCCTGGCTACACCGCAAGCTGGGACATGTTGGAGCCTGGACCATGGAACAGTAAGCTCGTCGATAGGGGTATGTCCCTGACCCGGGCACAATGTCAACAGGCTGTGCAAGAGTGCCAAATTTTTGCAAAACAGCACCCCCACAGGCACCGTCCCCTGCGAGAACCGGGTGCTGTGCCAAGGGGTGGGCAGCCCTTTCGAGAGTGGCAGGTGGACTACATCAGGCCCTTACCAACAGACCATGGTAGTCAATATGCCTTCACAGCAGTGAATACAGGGACCGGGTTAGGATTTGCCTGGCCCACATCTACGGCCACCCAGGTACATACACTTGCTGCACTTGATCAGCTGAGCGCTGCCTATGGGACTCCTATGGTAATTAGCAGTGACTGGGGCAGATACTTTACTGGATACAAACCGCAGGCTTGGGCTCATCGGAATGATGTTGATTGGTAGTTGCATGTACCATACCGACCCCAAACTGAAGGTATGATAGAAGGATACAATGGTTTATTAAAGGAAAGATTAAAGGTCTTGGGCCCCGGTCTACGCAAATGGAGAACCCATCTGCCCACTGCAGTCAGGCTATTAAATGAACAACCCAGACGTACTGGTCTGTCTCCATTAGACAAGGTTGTTCAAGGGTCACCCCATTTTTTGAAGATATGTCCCAATCCTGCTGACCCACACCTGGTGCCAAAAACACATAACGGGTCTTTACTCCTCTGTGCTCCGGACTCATTGGCACCAGGAAAACAAGCTTCATGGTCATGGCCTTGGACCACCCGGGCCTCCCATGAATCCTGGCTGGCTCTGATAAAACCTTGGGGTGCTGGACTTCAGGAAGCATTGCTCGTAAAACCATGGTTGGGGCGCTGGCCCCTCTCTGTGCAGGTGACTCTGCCAGAGAGGGCCAAAGGCCCTATACTAAAGGGAACATTTGTTCTTGCCCTCTGGCCCCTTCCTTTGTACACCATCACCCCATTAGAGCAGCCTTGGCCCCAAACTCTTGAGGAACAAGTCTGGTATCATAGGCCAGGGGCAAAGCCCTTACCGGCCACACTGTTGTCACAAGATGGACACATTGCCTGTATTTTACCTGAGGGTAAAGATCTTTCTTTAATGGTGTCACTATCTGCTTTGTCCAACCGCCCAGGCTAATGGCAGGCAATAGTATCCTGTCCTGGGCACATACGTTTGCTCAGGTACACAATGTTCCCCACTGCTGGATCTGCACGGAAATACCAGTGAAGGCAGCTGAGGGGCTTCTGTGGTGGATCCACCCGACTTCCTTACACAACTGGACGCACTTATGTACATGGACCAGCACCGCTGAATGGGACCAACAGCTCCGGGCAGTGGACAACTTGCTCCACAAGGACCATAATAACCACCCCCCACTGTTTGGTTATGCAATGACTAATGGGTGGGGTTGGGTGGTCGGGGAACATGTAAAACTATGGAAAAATGTCCCGCTATGTATATAACAACACCGCTCAGCTGCTAATTGTATCGCTGGTTGGGTGCCCCACACTTGTGTCAAAATGTTACCCATGTGCTGACCCCTCGCACTTGGTGGAATTCCTTAGGATATACCTGGCGGTAGATACTAATGATCCTAGCAATTATTGCTAGAAAACTGGTAGGCTTTTGATGGTCCCCATATTGTTGCTTTGGGCTGTGGGCTCAAGGATATGCATTATGGACAAAGTCCCACACGGTGGCCCTGTAGGGGTGGAGTGTCAGTCCCCAGGAGGTTAAAGTGAAGCCCACTGCAAAGGGTTAAAGACAGGCCCTCCGCCCAGGCTTGACCTTGGTATAATCAGTCCCTGTCTGGGGTTGAGGAATTCCTGGGGCTGAGAGTTACTGCACATGTAATGCTTTATGTAACCATGAAAACCTAAAAAATTGCCACTAGGCAGATGCGGCAACATGCCACTTTTGATTAAATACATTTATATAGTCCCAGGTGCGCAATAAAGTAGCTTGCTTGCTGGTGTGTTTATGGTACCCCATGTCAGCTCCGCATGTGTTTTTTCAATTGGGTGTACCACCGCCGAAACCTGCCCTGTATGGAAAACTTGGCAATGACATACAGACAACACTTTAGTGGTTACAAGAAAGTAAGGGAAAAGAGAGGTGGTAGAAGAGGAAAGGGGGTGGTCAAATATAGGGGGAAGGAAGAACTGACTCTGAGTGCTAAACGCACAATGCAATATATGAATATAAATTATGTATTATAGAAATGCACACTGGAAATGTAATTTTAATAATCAATGTCAACATAATTAAAACATGAATAAATAACCCTAACCATAAACCTGGCCTAAGTAACAACGGAACCCCAAACCTAATCCTACACCAACTTCAAACCTACTTTAAAACAGAAACCTCAGCTTAACTATAAACTGAACCCTAACTCTACATCTCATAATATACTCAAGAAATAATCCTAAACTGAAATCTAACGCTAAACCAAACCCTAATTAAAAACCTAAGCCTACTCATAACACTATCCCTGAAAGTAACCCATACTGGCTTTTACTCAAAACCCAACCCCAAATCTAATTGAAAACCAAACACTGACCTCCAAGCTAAATCTCACCCTAATTCTAAAACCATAGTTATAAACTGAAATCTTCACCGCATTATAAATCCGGCCATTCTCCTACCCTAACATTAAACTTAACTCCAACCTCAAAGGTAACTCTAAGCCTAACTATATCACTACCCCTAATCATTAACTCACCCAAACCCTAACCCAAACCATATGCCTAACTAAAAACCTAACTCTACCCTCAAACTTTACCTCACTCTATCAATAGTCCTTCCCTTAACCCTACCCAGAGACCTCATTAAAATATTCTTAATACATAACCTCAAAGCTTCTTATAACCCAATCCAAACTCTAGCCCTGAACCTAACCTGAAACCTAACACATACCCTAACTCAAAGATGGATCCTTACACTAATCATAACCACAACAGAACACATACCTCTCACCCCCACCTTTACATATCCTGAATACTAACCACAATTTAAACAAAATCTCTAATCTCAAAGCTAACTCTTAGGTTAACACCAAAGCTGAAACTGCGCAGAATCTCATTCTTAACACAAGTCCTAAACTTACCTCTATACCTCTCCCTGGGTCTCCGCTCCCCACAGCATCGCATTCTGGAACTCACAATCACTACAGTTCTATTGTCTTGTGATTGGGTCTGGGGCCACAAGACATCATAGCGCTTGATACAGCCTCAGGGTCCCGATTGCCTGGCCCTGCCACTGTGACATCGCGGTCAGCCCACGTTGTGATTATAGGTCCCTGGCGCCTTCTTTCCATCGCGGAGTGTGGGTGGGCAATCCGCATGTCGTCCTCCCGCTTCAGCTTGAGCTTACAGTGGCCAGGGGCGCTCCTCTTGATGCCGCACCGCTTCTCCAAGCTGCTACTCTCCCCAGGGTTCCAAGATTTTCAAATGGAAAATTTTGATACATCACTTCCTACCTATTTCAAGGTATTGCTGGGCCCCCAAGATACCAGAGTAAAAGGGTGGTTTCTTCTGGACAATGAGGTAGGTACTTTTATCTGTTCCATGCTATCCTTACTGGATGTGTGGCAGGGACCAAAATACATGCAAAAGAGGCAGCCATTCTCTTGTGGAGGAATTTTAGTGGTGTGTAAATTTGGACTCAGCTTACTGTCTCTCTGTATGTTCTGTGAGATTGGTGAGTGGTCAATTAGCAGGGGCCACCCTTTGTTTAACTGTATGCATGCCAATGTCCTGAACTGTTTTCCTAAATGTAGAAAGGCGGCAGCAGACGGTGGGGAGAGCAAGCACGGAATGCACTTTGACTATGTTATACAAATAACTGTTCAAAATACTAGAGTTGTAAGTGCATGCATGCCTTCTAGAATATTTAAATGGAAGCCTTTGCTATTCTTTTTTTTATTTGTGTTTTATTCTACTCAGAATTAAAGTAAGTATTTAGAAATATCCTACACAAGCAAAATACAGAATGGAAAGTGGAGAAAATGGGAAAAACAGATTCAGAAGCATTATTAAGCATTTCATGGATGATTGTCGTTTGGGGTCGGGGAGGAAGGAAGGAAGCGGCTGGTTCTTGTGTTTGGTAATTTTGTGGTAAGTCCTCCTCTCAATCCTGATCTGATAACTGTAAATAGCTTTGAGAATAGAGAAGTTATTTTTGAAAAATTGAAAAGACTAGGTAGTGAGATCTATGATGAGCATTTAAATAGTCTATGTGAGTTCACACCCCATTGTTTCTTCTAAGAAACTGGAAAGTTGAAAACCACTTTTGATGATCTCAAAGGAAAATGTTGTAGCTTGAAACAAAAAAAGAAGTCAGGAATCAGTATTAATACTATCCCAAATATAATACCTAATTCAAGAAAGAACCAGACCCTAACCTTAGTCAGAAGTAATCCCTAAACACAAACCTATCCTTAACTTTCTATGTAACTCAAAATGGAATCTTAATCTTATTCCTTTACCTAAGTCTAACCTAAATCTGGCCTGTTCCCTAACTTAAACATGAACTTAATCCCAATTTACACCCAAACCCTTGACTCAAAGCAAACCGTAAACCTAAACCTAAACCTAAAACTACTTCTAACATGAACCATGAACTTAACCAAAATTCCTAAATGAAACCCCAAACTTAACCCTGGGCGTGAACATCATCTTGGCCTTCACCCTAACCAGCACCTGAATTCTAATTATAAACTCACAACTAACTTTATCTCTAATCACAATCTTAACTGAGAAGTTCACCCTTACCCTAAACTTAAGCCAAACTGGAGGCTTATATCTAAACATGCACCTAAAACTTAAAACTAATTTTAACCCAAAATCGAACTTCAAACCTCACTCTAACCCTCACCCTACCCCTTCACTAAATCGTGCACCCAACCATAACCCCAGCATGTATCCTACAAAGATCACTAAATCTAATCCCAATTTAAAAGTAAACCATAACATAAAGGTAAGCCTAACCTTAACCATGACCTCAACCTTAATCACATACTCAACCCAAACTTTAGCTCTTACCTTAAATGCAAACAAAACCGTAACCCTATCCATAACACTAATCATAAACTCAGCCTTAACTCTAAACCAAGACAGTAATATGACCCTAACACTAATCCCATACTTCCTTAAAAACCTAACCAGAAACCTAAACCTAAGACTTTAAATTTTCATTTTAAATTTACATCTTAATCTCAAAATTAATTCTAATCCTACACTAACCCTAACCATAATCACAAAATCAATTCTGAACCCAAACTCATTCTAACAATTACCCTAACATGAGGCGTATTCAAAACATAATCCTAAGTGTAATCCTGACCCTAAATGGAAACACAAACCTAACCCCACTCTCATACCAAACTCAAAACCTAACCTTAAATCTAACTTAAAACATGATCCTTAACATAACTGTAAACCTAACCCTAAACCCAGCCCTTACACAAAACCTAACTTTATCCAAAATTTATAGCCAAACCCTGCCTCAAAATTTACCCTAACACACAACTTCCTAACCTACCTCTCCAATGAACCATGAATATAACAAAAAAACTTAACCTTAAGCACAAACTCTAACCTTAAACATAATCTTACGTTTTATTCTACTGCTAACCATAATAAAATTAATCATGACCTTATCTTTAACCCTAAGCCTTACTCAAAAGCTAACCCATAATATCTACATAAAGCTAAACCTAGGCTTGCCTATAGTCCTTACCTTAGTCTTAAACCTACACCAACCCTAATTAAAAACTAAAATATAACCTCAAACCTAACTCTAGCACTAACACTAAACATAATGCTAACCATAGCTAATTACCTGAACCTAACATGGTTTCTAACCTCATCAGAAATATAACATTTACCCTATATCTACCCATTACATAACCCGAGCCATATCTTAAACCGAATTCTAGACCTAACCCTAACCCTAATCATAACAGTAATTTAAAGTGAAACCCGGACAGCAGAAGTCAATATAACCCTAATCTTAACCCTGATTCTAATTATCAACTTAACACTAAACCTATCCTAAATCATAACATGGACTCTAACTGATACCACCAACCTAACCCAAGCAATAGCCCTAAAGCTCAGTCTAACACGAACCCTAATTTATATTTAACCCTAAACTCAATGCTCAGAATAAACTTAACACAGGGGCTGAGGGACCTATTCACTGAAAACCACAAGACATTACAAGAAATTGAAGGAGGCACAAAGAAATGCAGAGATTTTATGTTCATGGATGGGAAGAACGAACCTCATTAAAATGGTCACATTACACAAAGCAATGAACAGATTTAATGTCATTCCCTTCAAAATTCCAATGACAGTTTTTTGAAAAATTTGAAGATTTCTATGAAATAAAAAAAGACACCAAATAGCCACAGGCATCCTAAGGAAAAAAAAAAAAAGAAAGAAAAAAACAAAGGTGGAGGTTTCATACTCTTTCATGTCAATCTATAGCACACAATGGCAATAATATAAGCAGCATGGTATTTGCAGAAAAATAGGCACTCACACACCAATGAAAAAGAACAGAAAACCAAGAAATAAACCCACATATATACATGGACGTTGTATTTATGGAAAACCAAAAATATACAATGAAGAAAAAAAACCAATAACCATAAATGGCGTTGGGTCATATAGAAAACCACATGCAAAAGAATTAAACTAGACTGATAGTTGTCACCATATACCAAAATTAACTCAATCTGGACCAAAGACCTAAACATACTACCAATAATGATAAACCGCATAGAAGAAATCGTAGGTCCTAAACTTATACACCTTGCATCAGAAAGAGTTTTATGAATGTTACCTCAAAGGCAAGGGAAGTAAAAGTCAAAAGAAATGAATGGGATGTACCACACGTAAAAGATTCTGCACAGCAAAAGATACCATCAAGAAAGCAAAAAGGCATCAGATAAGGGTCTAATATCTAAAATATATAAAGAACTAATAAGTCTTAACAACAGAAAAACAAACAACCCAATTGAAAAGTGGGCAGAAGTACTAAACAGACACTTCTCCCACGAAGAAATACAGATGGCCAGCAGACATATGAAAAAGTGCTCATCCTCATTAGCTGTCAGGGAAATGCAAATCAAAACCACAATGAGATACCACCTCACAACTGTGAGAATGGCTGTCATCAACAACACAAGGAATAACAAGTGCTGGAGAGGCTGTGGAGAAATAGAACTCTTGTACACTGCTGGTGGGAGTGCAAACTGGTACAACCACTGTGGAAGGCAGTGTGGAAGTTCCGCAGAAAATTGGGATTGGAGCTAGCATTTGACCCAGCAATCCCCTTCTGGGGATCTACCCAAAAGTCTTGAAAACCTTTGTCCACAAAGACTTATGTACACCAATGTTCATCGCAGCACTGTTCACAGTGGCCAAAACATGGAAACAACCAAAGTGCCCTGCGACAAATGACTGGATAAAGAAGCTGTGGTACATATACACAATGGAATATTATTCATCTATAAGAAAAGATGAAATATTGCCATTTGCAACAAAATGGATGGACCTGGAGATCATCATGCTTAGTGAAATAAGCCAGACCAAAAAAAAAAACAAAGAAGTGTATGACTTCACTCATATGTTAACTATAAAACTGAAAGCAAAGAAAAAAGAAATGAAGAAACAAATAACCCATGGACACAATCAATAGTTTAAAGTTTATTTGGGGACAAGTGGGTTAGGGAAGGGAGAAGGGGGAGCGAATGGGAGGGGAGGGAGGGAATCTAAATATAAGGTGATTGAAAGAGAAGTCACATTAGGTGGTGAACTTATTATACATCAAGTTGACAATGCACTGTAGAATTGTGTGCCTGAAACCTGTGTAGTCCTTGCTAACAGATGTCACCCCAAGAAGTCTAACAATAAAAATGAATTAAAAAAACAAAAACAAAACCAAAAACATTTATATAGATATGGAATTAGTACTACCCATGTAGAATGTGCATCCTTATTTTTCCTTCACAGATTTGGGCAAAAGGTACTCATTATACACAGCAAAATATGGTAAAGGCTACATTAAAAATTATCTGAGTGCTCCCTTTGGCAATTCTCCCTTGGCTGGTACAGAGCTAGCTAGCATCATTCTGGATGGAGGAAAGTAAACTCATTTCATACAGTGGATACCACCTAAGGCATTAGGGTTAATTCTCTCCTTAAGAAGACTGAGGGTGAATGAAATTTATGGTGATGAAAAGAGAACTCACACTGGGTGGTGAACTTATTATACAAGTTGGTGATGCACTGTAGAATTGTACACATGGAGCCTATGTAATTCTTGCTAACCAATCTCACCCCAATAAATCTAACAATAAATTTTATTTTTAAATTGAAAAAATTAATAAAATTCCAGTGGGCAAGACAGGAAAATGATGACTAAAGACTAACGTGGAAAGTACTCTAACAGAGAAACATACAAGCTGTTAGAGGTTGCTGAGGAAGAGATAACTATAACCCAAGGCTTCCCCAGCACAGTGAGAAACAGGAGTACCCACACCAGGCACATACACAGAAGGGGGCACAGGCACATGTGGGCATGATGGTGGGTGGCAAGATCAGAGCAGGGAGGTCCTGAACACAATGCTGTGAGGTGTGGCTTTTCAGAATGGACAGATATGAAAGTATTTTAAGCAGGGGAATGGCCATTCTAAGATGCTCATAATAAAATATACATATAGTAGAGAACAGAGTATGAGGTGAAAAATAACCCCACTCTCAGGGTGAAGGGAGGGGTCATTTCTCAAATTTACCTTGAAAATGTCACTGGCTACTACTGTCATCCAAAGTCAACAAGCACTACTTTCTCTCTAACATAACAGTTGTCCCC
>PVJL010020884.1:0-11329 GCA_004026885.1 Lyroderma lyra
AAAAAAAAAAAAAAAAAAAAAAAAAAAAAAAAAAAAAAAAAAAAAAAAAAAAAAAAAAAAGAATTCCAGGGGCAGACCTTCCCTGCCAAATCTGTGGGATTCAGCCAAGAGCTTACTCTAGCTGCAGGCAAAGAAACCTACAAAGTGGAAACATTGTGTCCATATCTCTAAATTAGCTTCTGCAAGGCCAACACAGCTATGCCTGTGTTGCATTTCTAGGAGTTAATAGGGCAAGTTTACTACTTGCTTCAGGGTAACAGGCAAACACCACCTCATGCAAATCTGGATCTGTGGTCACCCCACCTAAAAAGTGGGGCAGGGCGGGGGGGTGCATGGCCTAGAGGAGCAAGACTTCTGAGTATGTCTTCTTCCATAGTTCTGAATGCTGAACCATATACATGTTTTATGTATTTTTAAAAAATTAATTAAAATTGAAAACCCTAAAATTAAGAATAAACAAAAACAAGTGACCCTAAAAACAAATGTCTCCTAACAAAAATCAGTGCTAAGAAGATCAGGTTTAAATGAGAGAAAGAGAAAAATACTCAGAAAAGAGAAGGAGAGCCTGAAAGGAAAAATTTAAATGGCAGACTAAATGTATGTATGATTACTACAGTTGCCTTTACCTCTTACTAGACAATTCTAGATTTATTGAAAAGTGTGGCCAAAAATAGAAAAAGAAGAATCATGATAAAAATCTGCTGCTGAGGGAGGGAAAAATGGGGATGAGGGCAGTTTTGTGAGGTTAAGGGAATTTTTGAGGCCCATTCCACCTATGTTCTCAAAAATATAACTGGAGGTTGGAACAAATCAGCAGTCAGATGGGAGACCCCCACCATGCCCTAGTCCTCTAGGAGTGGACATAAGGATGGTGAGTGAGGCAAGATCAGGGCAGGCTGGAGGTTTGTCATCATGCGGGAGGCTGTGCAGGTGGGTAGGTGGGGGAGGCAGAAAGAGGAACAAGGTCTCTGCACTTCATAAGGTCTCCAAAGCCACATTGCATGGACCAAATTGTGAGAGAGAAAAGGAACACTCACTTGAAGTCCATCCACTCACCCTCCTCATTGGCTATAATATGGGAGGGCCCCAGGAGGAAAATAATAAAATTGACCACAAGCACTGGCACTCCAAAGCTTCTAGGAGCTGTTTGACCACCCCAAAATGCATACTTACACATGGCTCATGTTAGGTGCAACACAAATATCTACAATGGAAACACATTTGGGAAGCTCAGTCTCAGTTCTACCACAAACCCTATGTATTCTATCTTGGACAAATACAGCTGCTTCCTGGCTTCAGGTCTCCAATGAGGGGCCATAGGAACCTTCCAGATAGGCCATGGCATGGCTAAAGCAAGCTCAGGGGCTCTGAGAACACAAGAAAAGTCCCCTATCCTTACCTGAGCTAGGTGAAATTGAGGACGGGTGTTCCAAGAGGAGGTCTAGCCAGTATTCAACAAAGTTGCCCTGAAATTGCAGTAGGCATGACTAGAAGCTTCTAAATCCAGCCCTGGCCTTAGAGACACTTGATTAACTCTGAGCAAAGTGCTCATTATCCAAGTGACACAGAGACACCACCTGCCTCCCCTGAAAGTAATGTCCTGGTTGATGAAGGCCAACTCTGTCATCTTACAAAGAGGCTGTCAGCATCTTATAATTAGGAAAAGGCTGTTTCTGTCATCATCAAGCATATCCATTTCACAGAGACGGTTTCTGCATATGAGTCAGTATTTCAAACAAAAAGTTTCGATTACCAAAATTTAGGCACTCCCCTAGCTGTCTTGACAGCCTGGTCCTAGATGACTCAGTATCCTTAAACGCTTCTTTTTGCTCTAGACAAGAAATTGACGTTCTTTTTAGGACCATTCAAATCTTTAAAGTAACTCTTGTCGATCTGACTGAAAATAGCATTTTGCAACAGAAAAAAGTATTAACTAAGACCATAAAATGATGTTACTTCTTAGATGTAAAGAATCCTCTTAACTGATATATATGTACATATACACATACATATTTTCTGACACTGAAAAAAAATTACACAAACTACAAAACTTATAAATAAGGATATTGTATAGTGGAATTTCTGAATCAGCATTTAGTAAGAAATCAAACATGAAAAGCAAATATTTAATCAAAGTAAATGTGGTCACTTAAATCATGACCAGCCACACACTTGCTCGTTTAAGGTTCATAGCGAACAAGAGACCACTGCAACTAACAAAATGAGTGTTAAAAGCTCTGAAATGGATGCTGGGTGTTTAAATAAGAATGATGAAAAGAGCCAAAGAAACTACTCACCTGACTTTCATTTTTATTCTGTAAATCATGGTACAGATGAAGGACTGAGGGCTTTCTGCCACTAACGAAAGGAATCTTCTTTTTCCAGTGAACCCTAGAGTCAAATAATTTAATATGGCAAATCTAAATAATGACATATCTTAACCTAAGCTCTCAATTTTTGAAATGCTAATTAAAGAAAGGAGGTAGAGGCAAAGAAAAGGGAGCAACAATGTATTTTTTAACTGTCTGACTATGCAAAACAGTAGTATTCTTTGTCACTAAATTCTGTTCTTACAAACTTTACAGGTGAAGAAGTAATCACTTCCCTTCAAAAACTTGAAGACAAACAATTGAAGTGCTTCCTTCATTTCTCTTCTTTGTCTGTGTTTATTATAAGCGAATTAGGCTTACAGCATGTTGGCCAAAGGCAAATAAAATGGAGGCCAGTTTGATGGGAAAATATGAAGATTTTCTTCGGTGTTCCCATGTTCAATGACAAGTTCATTAGCAGAATTTCTATTCATGAATAATAATTTCTTATTATAGAACATTTGGAAAATATGGAGACATGTAAAAAATTGAGTTTCCATCTCAAAATGACAAATGTTAATTTAACATAGCTATATTTCCTTCTGCCTTTTTGGTTATAAATAAGTGCTGTTTGTTTCACATTGTTATATTTGAATCATATTGACAATTCCATATCTTGCTTTTTATATGTACAATTATAAGCATCTTTGCATGTTACATCCATTATTTTGAGAACCACATGATGCACATGATGTGATAGAGACAAAAAGTGTACCATACATGATTAAAAGCCTGGACCTTGGGGTCAGATAAAGCTGGGTTCAAGTTGCAACGCTTACTGGCTCGGTGGTCTTATACAAGTGATTCAAGCTCTGAGCTTCAGTTGCCTTCTCTACTAACTATGACAATAGCATAGTACCCATTACAGGGGTTGTTCTGAGACTTAATGAGATAATGCCATAAAACATTTAGCACAATGCCAGCAATAACTTCTTCATACATGTGAGTTGATATTATTGTTACTACCATTTAAAAGCTATCCAATCTTTTTTTGTTAGCCATTTTATTTTGCTTACAAATTTTACACTTGGACAACTCTGCAATGTGTACATAAAGTGTTTGAATTCTTTTCCTGATAATGTATTTTTCAAATGTGAAATTCCTGGACATTCTTTGGTCATTGATATATATTGTCAAATTGGTTAGCTGGACGGTTTTTGCCTTACCTGGAATCAGTGTGAAGAGATTATTAAGGGCTATAGGACAGAATGAGGCTAAGGGACTCTTGAAGACTATAAAGGTGTTAGGGCTAGAAGGACCCTTGAGCAGCACCAAATATAACACTGTTAAGATTACTAATGGGAGACAGTTACCCATATAGATGACCTTGGCCTCATTTGAGCTGGGACCTCACATACCACAAGGCTATGTGTATAGGAATAAGCATATAATGAGGCACTGCTGCTAGCCCACATCATCCATGCTCACAGGCTATTGAGCATTCAACACTGACTCTTGTACCATAGATCCTAGTCTCTCTCAAAATCAAGGGCATATCTTCACACACCCTTGGCACATGTCTCTCCAGAAGAAATATTTCTGGCATGGGAGTGGGGTGTAACTCATGCTGTTCCCTTGCCTGAAGTGGTTTACCCATCTTTTGAATGCCACTTCCTCTCACTTTTTATGTCTCAGCTTCTATGACATCTCTTCTGAGAGACAAAAACACCAAGTTTTGAGTAACTGCCATGTTCACAATTCTCTACAGTCATGCAAATTCATTTTAATCAAAGAAATCATAGAGGTTTGGAATCATTTCTTTATTTGTTCACTTAATTATAGTGCATCTCCCCAACTACATTGTCTATAGCTCAGTCTCGCTTAGTTGTATCACTAGTGTCCAGCTGGTAAAGGCCGTGGCATATAATAGGCACTTTTACTCCCCATTGCTTGTCCATCTGATATTCAGATCCCTCTTGGCCATACCAGCAGCAGTGCCCTGAGATGGACACTGAGGACACAGGAGAAAAAGAGCACACAATCTCTGCCATTAAGGGATGGCCATAGCTGTCCCTCTGCACAGCCATCTCAGCAAGAACTAGAAAGCCCTCATTCAGGAGCAATGTCCTATAATGCTAAGGAGGCAGACAGAAGCTCATGTTCACCAATAGACATCTATTCATAGGAAAATTTATTATACCACGCCCAACATGCACACTCATACTTGGAACTATGTAGATCTTGTCTGCTTTACAAAGCCCTCAAAAACCAATTCCTCAGGATGGCCTTACAGCTTCCCATAAGCCAAGAGCTGAAAGGGCTGGCACAGCAGAGCAAGAGTAAAGGAAAGATGTGGCAGGACAGAGGGAAATAGTCTAAATTCTGGGCTTCAGTCCCAGTGTGTCCCTTATGATAGAGAATGAGTCAACTCTTCCCCAAGCTTAAAATTTCCCCTGAATAGTAATAGATAATAGAAAGTTCCCTGCCTCTTGGGAGGATTCAGTGATCATGTGCATGGAAAGTAAGAATGCAACATGAAGGCCAAAAGGTCATCATGGTAAGTTGGGGAGATGAAGAGTATGCCAGCTCAGTGACCCCATATAGCCCCTTTGGAAGATGTTGATGGTGGAGACAGACAGAGAGTCATACATTCTGCACCTAGACCTAAACTTCCCTGGCAAAGGAATTCTTCTTGGGCCTTTTGAAATAATCCCCAAATTGAACTTCCTCTGGAATGTGCACTCAACAACCCTAAAAGAAGTTACTTGTTTTTTTCAAGGAAAGTTGTCTAATCAAATAGGCAGTATCTCCACAGCAGCCAAGAGATCTTTAATTGATGAATGCAAAAACTCAGACAAACCATAAATGCCTTATTAACCATGTCAGTCTTTCAAAGAAAGCTGTGGTTCTGTCAGTTCCCTTTGCTACATACAGCTGCAGCACTGGCCTTTATTACTAATTACATGCAGTATGTATATCTTGGCCTATAACAGATGGTGTTTGTGATACATGCAAAAGCTTCCGATAGCCAAATGATGCAACCATGCACATTTTCCAAAGAAAAGACAAAAACAACAAAATAGTCTCACCAGCAAAAGTCTGAAGAGTGTTTATATTACTTCCTACTGTGGCAAAGCAAAGAACATTTGATTCCTGCAACAGCTCCACTGAATAGCAGCCAGCCGAGCACCTAGGAGGTGATACCACTGGAAAGCTCTACCTGAGGGGTCAACTCTCACTCTTTCTAGAGGTACTATTACTTGTAAGAGGTGAAGGTACAGGATCTAGGTTTCCTCATCCTACCAATTGGTCTGGAACTCCCTATACTTGCCAAGGTTGCCAGCTTCATGAGTTTTAATTGTTAGAAATTTCTGTTCTAATAAAACATGCAACATTTCTTGCCTGTTACTCATAAAACAGGGAGAGGGTGCAGGGGTCATCACTTTAATGTCTTACTTCTCTGCTGAGGATCCTGAGTCTCAGATAAAGTGAGAGAGTCAGCCAGTCACGTGTCTAGGTAACTAATTGACTAAACCCTCTAAACCCCACCAGCCTCCTCACATACTTGGAGGCAAGCAGCAGGCACCTGTTCATGTTTTCACCAATTTCCCAAGACCCATCTGAGCCACTTATTTCTGATCTGGTCCTGTTCTAATACCCTTGTGAGTCTTGCCTGCCTCCGGACTTTCAAACTAGAGTTTAGATTTTATATCCAGCTCTCTATAAAAAAAAATTAGTCTAACTTCCCCACCCTTACCCATAATTTTGGCTTTACTGACTCCCACCCTCAGTCCCAGCAATCTTATCCAAGTCATGGCCAAGCCAATCCAAACCATGATTGAACCACTTCTAAAAGAGGAGGAGATTCAGACAGAGGCAAAACCAAGACTAAAGTCTAGATCTCCTCACTCTAAGACCAATGAACTTTTCACTACACAATACTCTCTACCCTCTGCACTACTGTTACTTCTACCTTCCAAAACAGCCAGTAAATCTAGTCCCTCTTTTTCTTCATTAAATGAAAACAGTTTTCATATTCTCCAACCAAACCTACCTGAGACTTCTCTCCTCTACATGAATCATCCCCAGCTTCTTCAAACTGATCTCATAATTCATGGTTTCCAGATCTTCAGGGGGTTCGTAAATTCAACCATCATCCTCTTAAAAATAAAAATAGATAATACTTTGGATCTATAATGTCTATTTAGACCATCTGCTTGATTCAATGCAGCTCTGATTATGGTCACATTTTTATCAGTTGCATGTCACCTTATACGAGACTGTGGTCAGCTAAAACCCCAGGATTATAGTCAAAATCAGAATTCTTCCTTAAAGATGTTTAAATAATAACAAGAGAGCAAAGATTCCTTCCCTTTTCTCTGGAGTCTTCAAGCTGGGATTTTGTAAATCTAGGGATATCAAAAGCCATGTTCCATACCAGGTAAAAGGGGAAAAAAAAGAAAGAAAAAGAAAAGTTTCTCTACAATAGAAGAGATTGGAGCCAATAAAAAATAATCAGAGAAGAGAGAGAAAGAGAGAGATGAGAGAGAGAGAGAGAGAGAGAGACTCCACTAATATGTGAGCACGTATTCACTGGTGCTATTCTCACATTATTAAACTAGGAAGGAAGGTTTCTGTCACTTATAACCAAAAGAAATTTGACTCCAAGTTTCCTAAAATTTTCATATGGTTGGTTTCCTTTCTTCCTTCACATTGCTCATTTATAGCCAGTGGAGCCCTTCCTTGCTGAAGGGAATGAAAGACCAGGTATTTGGACAATAGGAGGGGTAGATAGAAGAGGAAATGTGATAATGTTAGAGACCAAGTCTCCTTACTGCTTTGCTGAGCACAAGCCCAAGCCTTCTCTGGGCTCCTCCAAAGGTCTCTCCCATCCCATGAAGCTCAGATGAGAGTATCTTGCTTCTACAAAATATTTCCACTCCAGATGGTAACCTCTGTAGAAGATAGGCTCCTGGAGTGTAGAAGAAGTGCTTGGGAAAATCAAAGGTCTATAACACAGTCTGAATTTGTTCTGCTCCCAGACCCTGCATAATGCAAGACCACCCATTGAAAGTATGAAATGGAATGCCATCTGTGTTCTGCCTAAAGAAATCTAAGAACCCTCCTGCTATACACGGCAAAAGTAAATGTTTGGGTTTGTAGTGATTAGCAGCACGATAATCAAGTTGAATCTCCCAAGTGTCTTGGGCTCTTCCTCTTTTACAGTGCTCTGTTCACAAATGAGAAAGGGATTTGGCTGAAAGAGTATAAGCTAACAAGTCACACAAGAACAACTTCCAAACCAGGTGTTGCTAAAATAAGCAGCATTGTCCAGGAGAATGGTCAATATGATGTTAAGTAGATAGCAGTGTTCTTGGCATAACTGTTCCCAGTGTGGCTGAGATGCTGTTGGTAGCATCCATTACCATCAGTACTTAGAGGGATCACAGCTAGTTAATAGTCTTGTAGCTGTAAACTCACTTGGGCAGGATTATGTGCTCCTACTAACACCGTACTGATGGAGTAAGCTTTGCTGATTGCATACTTGGCTTCAATCCTATTCAAGGCATTACAACAGAGTCTCTCACAAATTCATCTCCCAGGAGATCTGGGTTTTCCTCCTACTCTAGTCTTAGAAAACCATCAAAGGAAGATTTTATTTGCTCACTGAGTTTGCACATTTTTAAATTTATTTCAGGAAATAATGAGGTTTCTGGAAGCACAAAAGGATGAGATACAGAAACATAATGTCACACATTTAATCCAGAAAACACACCTCTTATATATTTATAAATCCTTTCTTCACACTAATTGATTACTAATCTTTTGGAGAAAATGTTAACAGCCCAAATGATAATAATCTGAGGGAAGGAGAGCTAATAAATGGCTTCATGTTAAGATTAATAATAGTAATGAATAAGGACTTACAGATCCACTGGAGTATACATCTAGATGAGAAGTAATTTTTTTGGTAAATTTTAGCAACTACTTTCTCACCATGGAGGCTTTGATGAAGCAGCCTACTTACCTAGTTACAGATCGTCTTAGAGCCTGTACTTAGTCCCTTGGAACTATTTAAGAAAACACAGAAAATAAGTGAGTTGTGTTTATTAAATTAATATTGATTGAGGAAATGAAGCACTCCATGACTCCTTCAGGAATGATGTCATGAAAATAGTGTAAAGCAGTCACAGAGAGGGCCTGGGACTTTGGCAAACGTTCTTAGCATTGTCCTTCATATTGTTCTTTGATGTTGTATCACCAAATCTACTTGAAGAATGAATTTGACATTACTTCAGGCAATTGGTTCGAGGAATAGATTCACACTGAAGTCTTCTGATGCTAAATTTTGTAGTTTACTGTAAACCTAAAATACAATAGATAGATCTCTTCTCTCAAAACAATGTGATGACTAATTTTAATAAATATATGATCACTCTAGAGACAGACAGCAGCCAGGTACATGAGAAAGTATGTCAGGAGACAGAGAGCCCTTCTCCAATAAGTAACAAAAATAAAGCCAGCATCTTTATTCTAGGACTGTCTTGACATTAAACACCCTACTGGATAGTATCCCCATAAAGCCCTCAAGTATCTTAGAATTGCCAATATTTCATCAAATAGTGCAGAATTGAGTCAATAATCATTGCAGTACCAACTTCAACAACTCAGAGATCACATCTCAGATTATATGTCCTTGGTCCTTCACTGATATTGACAACCTAATACTCCACCTTTGAGACAGAAATTCCTATAGGTTGGTGTTTCAGGTGGAAGTCTTTGATTCCAAACAACAGAAAAGAATTCCTGGTAACTTAAGCAAAAATGAGAATACTATAGGGAAGCTTATAAAATCATAGGAAAATTAAAGATCAAGGATTTGAAGAGCCAGGAACCAAGAGTTCCAGAGAGTCTGGGACCACTCAGCAGCTTCATCCAAGCATATACCACCAATGAAATTAATCACTTATGGAAAATATATTTACAAGTACCTACCATGTGCCAGGACACAATCCAGTTGACCCTTGAACAACATGGATTTGAACTGTAGATCCACTTATACTTGAATTTTTTTCAATTGACTCACACAGTTCAAGCCCATGTTGTTCAAGGGTCTACTCCATGGATGTTAACCCACCTATGTGGAGGGCTGACTGTAGTTACATGTGAATTTTCTACTGCAAAAGAGATCGGTGCCCCTAATGTCAATAAGTGTCAACAAGAAATTTAATAATCATGCTATACACTTTATACTTATACAGTTATTTCTTAATTAAATTGGAGGAAATAATGTATAGAAGGACAACTATGAAAATGACACCATGATGGATAATAAGAGAAATGGAAGAATATTTTTGTAATGTTCTTACAGTTTATTATTTGAAGATAAATCATTATAAGATAAAGATGCATACAGCAATTAAAAGGGTAACTACTAAAAAGATAAAACAGGAAGAAGAAGGCAAGATGGCGACTGGAGAGGAGGTCCCTAAAGACTCTCCCAGAAAACACAATTGAATGGCCATCCAGGAGCCAAGAAAGAGGACCCTGAGTGACAAAACGGCTGTTGAGAAATCCACAAATCGCAAGTAAACACCTGAAGGTTGGCGTGAAGGGGGCGAGTCGGGGAGAGGGAAGGGAGCAGAGACAGACCACAACAGGACACGATCCCTGCTGACTATTCAGAGCAGCGCAGTTTGAGGGAGGGGAGAGACCGGAAAGCTGGGGACAGAGTTTGGGAGCCAGCCTCTGGAACTTTTGAGTGGTAGAAGGGCTGAGGGAGGACTCTGAACTGCAAAGATGACACCCCAGCTCTAAGCCCCCTGGAGACCTACACAGGACTGCAGTTCCTGTTCCCAGCCCACTGCAAAGGCAACCCTGCTGTCTCAGGCCAGGCCCACAGCTTTGGACTTATGGAGTGTGCACTTCCTCTTGCACCCCAGGGTTCTGAAAGCAGTGTTGAACCCATAGACTGCGAGATGCCCAGATGCTGAATCAGGGCTAGGAAGAAAGACTGATTTGATAGCATTCACCCAAGCCAGCAGAAACAAGCCTTGAAACAGCTTCCCCAGCAAAGGGCAGAAGGCAGAGCCGCCCTTGGAGCGACTTTTGTTGGCCTCTCCCCAGGATATATGCACATAGCCTCCAAACACAGTAGGAGATCAGAAATAAAAAACAAACAGTCCCCTCTCCCCCAAAACTTGACCCCCAGTGCCACCTAGTGTCTGCCCTACAGCAAGACACCACAAAAACAATAATCTGGGCACTGAACATAAAGCCCTCATGTCAAAGAGGAAGAACACAGCGGACAGGATGAATTCCTTAAAAACTAAAACTCCTCAGAAAGAACATGAAATTTACCCAGAAGACAGCTTGTTACAACTGGAAGGGTCTCATTTAAGTGACAGAGAATTTAAAGCAGCCATTCTAAAGGCTGTGAGAGAACTGAAAACCTATTGGCAGAACACCATAGCTGAGATAAATAATATAAAAAAGCATATAAACGACATAAAAAAAGAAATCTGTGAACAAAAAGAACGATTTAACAAAGAAATTCAAAACATAAGAAAGATTGAGACAGAAATACGAGAAATAAATAATACCATAAAAGAAGTGAGAATTGAAATAACTGCCATAGGAAACAGGACCAACCAGATGGAGGAAAGAATTAGTGATATTGAAGATCAGAACATGGAAACAGCTCAGAAAGAGGAAGAGAGGGAATATAGAACCAAAAGGATTGAAAGAACTCTGCAAGAAATATCCGACTCCATGAGACAAAACAACATCAGGATAATAGGAATAGAAGAAGGGGCAGAGAAATCTACAGAGAGCATACTCAAACAAATCGTAGATGAGAACTTTCAAAACCTATGGAAAGATCTGGAATCCCAAGTTCAAGAAGAAAACAGGTCCCCCAGATACCTGGACGCTAACAGATCTTCTCCAAGACACATGGTACTAAAGATGTCCAAAACTAAAGACAAAGAGACAATTCTCAAGGCAGTCAGGGAAAAAAG
>PVJL010020885.1:0-11334 GCA_004026885.1 Lyroderma lyra
TCTCTGATGAACACAGATGCAAAAATTCTAAACAAAATATTAGCAAACAGAATATACCGGTGCATCAAAAAGATCATACCTCAAGATCAAGTGGGATTCATCCCAGGAGCACAAGGATGGTTAAACATATGAAAATCAATCTTTGTGATACACCACAAAAACCAAATCAAAGATACAGAACCTATGACCATTTCCCATTAATGCAGAAAAAGCTTTCAACAAGATACAGCATCCATTTAAGATCAAAACACTAAATAAAATAGGTATCGAAGGAAAGCATCTCAACATAATAAAGGCCATATATGACAAGGTCTCGTCTAACAGCATACTCAATGGGGAACAACAGAAGCCTATTCCCTTAAAATCAGGAACAAGATAGGGATGTCCCCTGTCACCACTGTTATTGAATATAGTAATGAAAGTTCTAGCCACAGCAATCGGGCAAGAGAAAGGAATCAAAGGTATCCAAATTTGGAAAGAAGAGGTCAAATTGTCACTATTTGCTGATGACATGACGCCTTATATGAAAAATTCCAAAGTTTCTACCAGGAAATTATTAGAAGCAATAAACGAATACAGTAAAGTCACAGGATATAAAATAAATGTAAAAAAATCAACAGCATTCCTATATACAAACAACAAATCCACAGAAAAAGAAAGGAGGAAATCAATTCCCTTTGCGATCAAAACAAAATGATTGAAATACCTGAGGTTTAAGTTAATGAAGAAACTGTCAGACTTATACACAAAAAAGTATAAGACACTTATGAAAGAAATTGAAACAGACTATAAGAGGTGGAAAAGTATCCCCTGTTTATAGATAGGAAAATTTAACATTGTTAAAATGGACATTCTGCCTAAAGCAATCTACACATTTAATGCAATACCCATGAAAATTCCACAATCATACTTTCATGAAATAGTTAAAAGAATTAGTAAATTTATATGGAACCATAAATAACCTCGAATTGCCAAAGCAATATTACATAAAAAGAATAAGGCTGGTGGCATTACATTCCCTGACTTCAATTTCTATTACAATGCATCAATTGTCAAAACAGCTTGGAACTGGCAGAACAATAGAAATACAGACCAATAGAATGGAACTGAAAACCCAGAAATAAATCCAAAAGTTTATGGACAAATAATTTTCGATAAAGGAGCAGAAAACATACAATGGGGAAAAGACAGCCTCTTTAGTATGTGGTGCTGGGAAAACTGGAAAAACATATGCAAAAGAATGAACCTGAGCTGTGAACTCTTTCCATATAAAAAACTTAACTCAAACTGGATTACAAACCTTCATATCAGACCTTCAACAATAACCTGTATAGAATAAAACTTCAGTACTAAACTTACAGCGCGAGGATTCTAGAAAGATTTCATGAACCTGACCTCAAAGTCAAGGGAAGTAATAGCAAAAATATATAAATGTGATTATATCAAACTAAAAAGCTTCTGCACAGCAAAAGAAACCATCAACCAGGCTAAGAGACAGCCAAATTAATGGGAGAAAATATGTGCAAATAACGCATCAGGTAAGGGTCTAATATCTAAAATATATAAAGAACTCATTAGACTTTACAACAGAAAATCAAACAACCCCATTATAAACTGGGCAGAGACACTAAACAGGCACTTCTATCACGAAGTACAGGTGGCCAGCAGACATGTGAAAAACTGCTCAACCTCATTAGCTATCATGGAAATGCAAATCAAAATCACAATGAGGTATCACCTCACACCTGTTTGAATGGCTATTATCAACAAGACTAGAAATAACAAGTGCTGGAGAGGATGTGGAGGAAAAGGGACTCTGGCACACTGCTGGTGGGAATGAAAACTGGTACAACCACTGTGGAAGGCAGTGTGGAGGTTACTCAGAAAACTGGGGAATGTAGTTCCCATTTAACCCAGCAATCCCTCTTCTGGGGATCTACCCAAAATACCTGAAAACCTTTGTCCTCAAAGACTTATGTACCCCAATGTTCATTGCAGCACTGCTCACAGTGGACCTAACATGGAAACAACAAAAGTGCCCTTCGACAGATGACTGGATAAAGAAGCTGTGGTACATATACACAATGGAATATCACTCAGCTATAAGAAAAGATGAAATAGTGTCATTTGCAACAAAATGGATGGCCCTAAATATCATCCTACTTAGTGAAATAAGTCAGACAGAAACAACAAAGAACTGTATGTCTTCACACATATGCGGAATATAAAACTGAAAGGAACAAAGAGATAAGAAATGAACAAACAAACAACCAACCCATGGACATAATCAATAGTTCAATGTTTATCTGGGAATGAGTGGGTTATGGAGGGGAAAAAGGGGAGGGCGTGTGGGAGGACGCAGGGGAAGCTAAATATAAGGTGATGGAAAGAGAACTCACACTGGGTGGTGAACTTATTATACAATAAGTTGACAATGCACTGTAGAATTGCATGCCTGAAACCTATGTGATCCTTGCTAACAGATGTCGCCCCAATAAGTCTAACAATAAAAATGAATTTTAAAACTTTTCTTCCAATGTTTTAGAAGTAAAATATCCAACGAGCTTTATATAAGGGAGGCCTGACCAACCTGTGACCCAGGATGGATTTGAATGTAGCCCAATACAAATACTTAAAATGTAATATTTTGTAGCATTTTTTTGTTATAGCTTATGAGCTATTGTTAGTACTAGTGTAGTTTATGTGTTACCCAAGACAATTCTATTTCCAATGTGGCCCAGGGAAGCCAAAGTGTTAGATACCACTCACGTAAACGATTGTCCTTTAGTGAACGTGATAATTCAAAACACCTGTTTAACTCAACACTTCTATTCTACTCAAAGTTCTTTGAGTCCTTTGCTTCTTGGTAAATCTTGATTTTTCTTTTGCTTTTTCTTAGGAAAATTCTAAAAGATGACACACTTATTTCATTGAAATTTGATTCTTCACAGTAATAGTGGCAGGTTTTAATTAAATTTGAAAGTTCAAATAAAGTCAGATGTTACATGAAATCCAGCATAGTGATTCTTTTTATGTGTCCCACATGTTCTCAAGAAGGAACTGTGAATTTGTAAAGATGATAATGATTAGACAGCAAAAGAGTTAATACAAATAAACTTCAGGGGTCTAGCAGGTACCAAGTTTAGCTGAGCTTAGTTAGCTACAAATAAAAGAACTGATATGGCTACTGCTCTGTATACAGTGAGCCTGATCTCAGAAAACAAGCTTACCTGAGCTTGGCTTGCTGCAAGGAAAAGTTTACCGTGGCCCGATTGTACCTGTGATTTTTTTACAGGTGACCACATCTTGATATTGAAGAATGTGTGTGTACCTTTTCTGTATAAGAAGAGCTAACCCAAAGTTCAGAGCAAATGTGTGCCTTGGAACCTGCTACATTAATCTGCCATGCCCATACTTCTCGCTTTGAATAAAACTTTTCAACTTGGATTTTCTGATCCCTCATGAACTTTTCACATTCTGTCAATAGTCAGGGGCATCCGATAACCAGAAGAGAACACATTACATGACTAACTGTTGCTAGTTCCACAAATTAAATATAACCTTTTAATTTTGTTGATGTTCATAAAAATCTCTTCAGTGCTTGGAGGTCGGAGGGCAAGATGGTGACAGGAGAGGAGGTCCCTAAAGCCTCTCCCAGAAAACACAATGAACGGCCCCCAGGATCCAAGAAAGAGGACACTGAGTGACAAAAACGGCAGCTGAGAAATCCGTGTATTGCAAGTAAACACCTGAAGGTTGGAGAGAAGGGGGCGAGTTGGAGAGAGGGGAGGATCAAAGAGATTGCAACAGGACCCGATCGTGAGTGACCATCCAGGAGCAATGCAGTGCATGGGAGGGGGAGAGGACAAGAGGTGACAAGAGGAAAAGCCCTAGCAAAGTGGCAGAACAGTGGGAGTCGTTGGGGAGCTGGGCTGGGGAGCTGGAATTTGGAGCAGCGAGTTGGGGACAGAGCTTGGGAGCCAGCCTCTGTAACTTTTGAGTGTTAGCAGGGCAGAGTAAGGACATTGAACTGCAGAGACGACATTGTGGCTCTAGGATCTCTTGGGAAACACAACGCAGGCACGAATGGCTCCTGCGCAGGCCTAGGGTTCCTGGTCGCAGCCTGCAGTTCCTGGTTGTGGCCCACTGCGGGGGCTAGACGGCTGCCAAGCAGACAGCACATGACCCCTGCACTAGGCTGCGGCTTCCATTCCTGCCCGCTGTGAAGGTTGACCTCCTGCTGGCGCTGCTCCTGAGGCTCCCGCATGGGGCTGCAGTTCCCATACCGACCGTTGCAAAGACAAACTGGCTCCCTTTCTACCGCGGTGTCAAAACAACAGCTTCAGACTTGTGTGCATGACTGCTCGCATGCCCCTGGCTCCTAAAAGCAGTTAGAGTCCACAGTCTCTGCCCCAACATTTGGTAGCTGGAGCAGACCTGAAAGAAAGGCGGTTTTCATAGCATTCGCCCCAGCCAGCAAGAGCAGCCTCGGCCCGCATCACCCAGATTCCCCAGCATAGGGCAGAAGGAGGAGTTATCCCAGTGTGCCTTTTCTTGGCATCTTTCCTTTACTACAGCCTCCCCAACCAACTAAATGCAGGAGCAGAAGCGACCATGAGAGATGCACACTGCCTCCAAATGTAGCAGGAGACCAGAAATAAGAAATACCCACCCCCTCTCTCCAAAAACTTGCTCCCACAAGACCACCTTGTGTCTGCCCTACACCAAGACTCCACAAAAGTATCAATCTGGGCTTTGGTGCACTACTACTGAACATAACGCCCTCATGTCAATGAGGAAGAACCCAGCATACAGGATGAATTCCTTAAAACTAAAACTCCTCAAAAAGATCAGGAAATTTATCAAGACAGCATCTTAGATCTAGAAGTTTCTGGAATAAGTGACAGAGAATTCCATTTAGCCATTCTAAAGGCTGTGAGAGAGATGAAAACATAGTGGCAGAGCACCATGACTGAGATAAACAACATAAAAAAGGAGATGAATGACGTAAAAAAATACTCCATGAACAAAAGAAACAAGTTAACAAAGAAATTCTAACCCTAAGGAAGATTGACATAGAAATGTGAGAGATAAATAATACAATAAAATAAGTGAGAAAAAAAATACTGACATAGGAAACAGGGCCAACCACATGGAGGAAATAATTAGTGATATTGAAGATCAGAACATAGAAACAGCTAAAAAAAGAGGAAGGGAGGGAATATAGAAGCAAAAGGATTGAAAGAATTCTCCAAGAACTATCTGACTCCATGAGACAAAACAACATCAGGATAATAGGAATCGAAGAAGGGGTAGAGCATTCTACACAGAGCACACTCAAACAAAGAGTAGTTGAGAAATTTCCAAACCTATGGAAAGATGTGGAACCCCAATTTCAAGAAGAAATCAGGTCCCCTGGATACATGAACCCTAACAGATCTTCTTCAAGACACGTGGTACTAAAGATATCCAAAACTAAAGAGAAAGGGACAATTCTCAAGGCAGCCAGGGAAACAAGAACTATAACTTTTAGAGGAAAACCCATCAGGATGGCATCCTATTACTCAGCAGAAATGCAGCAAGCCAGAAGAGGGTGGAAACCAATATACAAAAACTGAAAAGAGAGTAATTTATAGCCAAGAATCATTTATCCAGCAAAATTATTTTTCAGATATGAAGGTGGAATAAAGACCTTCTCAGACACACAGAAGCTGAGGGAATTTGCCAGGAGAAGGCCAGCACTCCAAGAAACACTGAAGGACTCTCTTCGACCTGAAACAAAACATCAGGAAAAATGGAACAAAGTTGGAGCAATGGGAAAGAAACAAAAATAAAACAAATCAAACAAAGAAATGAGTAATGGTCAGAGGAAATCCTCCTATATCGATCATCATTCTAAATGTTAATGGACTGAACTCACCAATAAAAAGACACACAGTAGCAGGCTAGATTAAAAAACAGAATCTATCTATGTGCTGTCCCCAAGAAACACACCTCAGCCATAAGGACAAACACAGAATCAGACTGAAAGGATGGGAAACAATAACCAAATGGTAACCAGAGAAAAGCAGGAGTTGCCATACTTCTACCTTATGAAATAAACTTCAGGTTAAAAGGGATAGTAAAAGACAAGGACAGACATTACATAATGATAAAAGGCACAATACAACAACAATAGTACTTGACAGTAATTAATATATATGCTCTTAATCAGGATGCACCCAAATAGACAAAGAAACTACTATCAGATTTGCAAGGAGAAACTGATGAATACACAGTCATTGTGGGAGACTGAAATACCGCACTAACAGCCAAGGACAGATCAACCAAACAGAAAATATATAAGGAAACATCAGCACTGAATGACACATTACAGCAATTGGCCATAATTGATATTTGCAGGACACTTCATCCAGCAATAGGAGACTATTCCTTCTTTTGTAGTGCACATGGAACATTCTCAATAATATCCCACATGCTGGGACACAAAAGGAGCCTCAGCAAATTCAAGAAGATTGAAATTATACCCTGTGTATCCTCAGACAACCATGCTTTGAAATTGGAGATCAACTGTAAAAGGAAACCAGAAAAAAACACATATATATGGAGATGAAGAACAGCTCATTTAAAAAGGACTGGATAAAAGAACAATAAAAGATGAGATTAAAAAATATATACAAATTACTGACAATGAAAACACAACATACCAGAACTAGTGGGACACAGCGAAAGCAGTGATAACGGGGACATTTATATCAATACAGGCCTGTCTTAAGAAACAAGAAAATTCACAAGGAAACAACTTAACATACCATCTTTAAGAACTAGAAATAGAAGAGCACACAAAACCCCAAGTCAGCAGAAGATAAGAAATAATATAATTTAAAGCAGAGCTATACCAATTAGAGAACAGGAGGACAATAGAAAAAATTAATATTACAATGCTGGTTCTTTGAGAAAGTCAACAAAATTGACAAAACCTTGGCGAGACTAATCAAAGGATGAAAAGAAAGGACACAAATATCCGAAATTAGAAATGAAAGGGGAGAAATTATCACTGATACCACAGAATTACAAAGGATTATCAGAAAATATGATGAAGAACTTTATGCCACTAAATATAACAACCTAGAAGAAATGGACAAGTTTCTAAAAACTCATAGCCTACCAAGCCTTACCCAAAAGAACTGGATAATCTAAATAAACCAGTTGATAGCGAAGAGATTAAAATAACTATCCATAATCTCCCTAAAGGCAAAAGCCCTAGAGCAGATGGTTTCACCAATGAGTTCTAGCAAGCATTCAAAGAAGAATTAATGCCTGTCCTTCTCAGACTCTTTCAAAACAATGAAGGGGAAGCAATACTTCCTAAATCATTCTATGAGGCCAACTTTACCCTAACATCAAGGTCTGGCATAGACAATACCACAAAACGGATACTATCGACCAATATCTGTGATGAACACAGATGCAAAAATCCTACACAAAATATTAGGAAACCGAACACAACAATGCATCAAAAGATCATACATCATGATCAAGTAAGATTTACCCCGGGAGCACAAGGATGGTTCAAATACGAAAATCAATCAATGTGATACACCACATAAACAAAATCAAAGATAAAGAGTTTAGGGTCATTTCAATTGATATAGAGAAAGTTTTCAATAAGATACAACATCCATTTATGATCCAAACACTAAATAAGGTAAGTATAGAAGAAAAGTATCTCAACATAATAAAGACCATCTATGACATGCTCTCAGCTAACATCATACTATATGCAGAACAGCTGAAGCCTATTCCCCTAAATTCAGGAACAAAACAGGGATGCCTCCTGTCACCACTGCTATTTAATAAACTACTGGAATTTCTAGCCACAGTGATCAGGCAAGAGAAAAAAATCAAAGGTATCTAAATTAGGAAAGAAAAGGTCAAATTGTCACTATGTGCAGTTGACATGATTCTTTATATAAAAAATTCCAAAATTCCGCCAGGAAACTATTAGAAACAATAATCAAATATAGTAAGGTCGCAGGATATAAAATCAATGTAAAAAAATCAAAAGCATTCCTATATAAAAACAATGAATCCACAGGAAAAAAAGAATGAGGGACCTAATTCCCTTTGCTATCATAACAAAAAGTATGAAACGCCTGGTAATTAACTTACCAAAGAACGTGTCAGACTTATACATGGAAAACTATGAGACCCTTTTGGAAGAAATTGGAACAGACCTTAAGAGGTGGAAAAATAGCCCCTGTTTATGCTAGAAAGACTTAACATTGTTACAATTGCCACTCTGCCCAAGGCAATCTACAGATTTTACGCAATACCCATTAAAATCCCATTATACTACTTTCGTGAAATAGATAAGAGAATTAGTAAATTTATATAGAACCATAAAAGACCTCGAATTGCCAAAGCAATATTACATAAAAAGAATAAGGCTGGTGGCATTACATTCCCTGACTTCAATTTCTATTACAATGCATCAATTGTCAAAACAGCTTGGAACTGGCAGAACAATAGAAATACAGACCAATAGAATGGAACTGAAAACCCAGAAATAAATCCAAAAGTTTATGCATACACACAGGTACACAAGTGCAGATAAAGAAAATCCAGATGTAACAATTGCAGAGAAAAAGCTGATCAACATTGAAAGGAAATGACTTTTGAGATAGAGAACACACTGATGGTTACCCTGGGATAGAAACTAGAGAAATTTGGGTATGGCTATAACAGAAAAACACAAGGCATCTCTCTGGTAATGAAAGGGTTCTGTATCTTCATTATGTTGATGATGCGTGTCCACAGAATAAAACTGTATAGCACACACGTGCATATACATGTGCATACATCCACACACATAAGTATAAGTAAAACGAAAGAAACATAAACTAAACCAATATATTTTGGAATGTCACCATCGTGATTGTGATAGCATGCTAAACTTTTAAGGTACAGGGAATATTGCAGTTTTTCTTACAACTTATATAAATGTATAATTACCTCAAAATAAGAGGTTTTAAAAACTTATTTAAAAGAATTGCATGACATCACTTATATGTGAAATGTAAAACCTGTAAGCAAAATGAAAAAAGAAATGAACAACAAACATATAACCCATGGACACAATCAGTAGTTTAATGTTAAGTGGGATAGGGAGGGGAAAAGTGGGAGTAGGTGGAAGAGGAGGGAGGGCAAGCTAGATATAGAGTAAAGGAAAGAGGAGTCACAATAGGTGGTGAAATTATTATACAAATTGAAAAATGCACTGTGGAATTGTATGCTTGAAACCTATGTAAATCTTGATAACAAATGTCACGCCAAAAAGTCTATCAATAAAAATGAATTAGAAATTATAATAAAACACATTTTCTCCATTCTAAATAGATATTTTGACCCCAAATAATAAACAAAATTCCTTCCAGTGAGAAAAAATATCACCATCTTAGTGTAGTAGTAATTTTTCACAAAAGCACACACAGAAAACAAATCTAGAGTGTAACCATTATGTATAAATAGTCTAGCACTATTGATATGTTCTCATTTTTTAATTTCAGGTAAATTTAAATGAGATGTAGAGATAATATTTTATAAGTTGAAAGTTCCTCATGACACAGTAATGATAAAATACTGTCTTTAAGTTCAATGGTGGAATTGAAAAGGGCTGGGGATGAAAGAAAACCACAATTATATTCTCACTTTATTTTAATACATATGAAGAAGATCACATATATACACAACATGCTTTTTCTATATATAGAGTCTGTATGAGTTAGGAATGAGGGGTAAAATGAGACCATCATAAAAAAGCTCTCAGAATCAGGACTTTATCTATTTTAAATCCCCTGGAAAATATTCAAGCATATCATTGCTCTTTTACAAATTCACAATGAGAAATAATGTGTCAACTACTGCTGTGAATTTCTTTGGTATGAATAAGTTGAAGGTGATAAAAGGCAGGGCAACATGCAAGGACACCTGGTTTTTGTGGGTATGCTTAGGGCAGATTCCCATTCACATTAAATAATTTCCAGACAATTCATGTGACTTTCTTTTTCAATGTGACTTGTCTGGTTGCGATCAGAATTTAAATAGAAATTTCAGACCCCTCTCATACCAATCTGGAAGCTTAAACTTGGCCTCGTCTCCAAAGGCACACTAAAGAGACTAAATTCTTCTACCGCTCTCAGGGTAAATTGCAGGAATTCAGAAATTCTTTTCTCCAGTTCCCATTCTTCACTTCTACCAGAAGCTCACTCACAGAAGAACGGAGATAGGACAATGAGCTGAGGTAAGGATAGTTTTGTGGTTGGAGTCCAAACACTCAAGGCTTCAGAGAGATGAGTGGACACAGAATGATGAGGGCTTGCAATATGAGTGATGGGCAGAGCAGGGCTGAGGAACTGGGGCACTAGGGACTTGAGGAACAGGGCAAGGTCAGAGCACCAGGTGAATCTGTGGGGTGGGATTTAGGGCTCATTAACAGTCTGTAGGGTCTCTGTGACTTGGGATCTGGTTGCCATCTCTGCCACTATCTGAAAGAATTAGGTAAGAGCTATCTAATACTGCTAGAACTGCAGAAACAGATACATTGGGTAGGATGCCCAATCAAACCTGCCTATGCCACCTGCCCTGGGGAAGTCGATTCTGGTTCCTACCTTGAAGCACCTACCTCTGGGATTCTCACTGCCTTCCACATGTTCTGTGTTGACGTTACTAGTCTGCACAGGTCAGCGAGTACTCGGACTAAACAATTGAAGAGGCTGTTCAACAGATGAAGTCAAATTGTCCTCTCTGTGTACCCAGTCTTTCAGAAAACCAATGGGAATTAGCTGTCTGACAGCAATGACAAGTATCTGAAAAATTATGCTAGCAGGTGCAGCCCAGGCATGCCATACATGCCCAGCTTCTGTATGACTCTTTTACTTTCGAGTGTCACTACCCTGCTGGGTATGGTCATTAGTTCAGAGGACAGATTGTTTACAAACCAAGACGCTTGTACTTTCCTGATTTCACTCATTCATCCCAGCCAGGGAGTCCAATACACCGAGACAACTGGAACTGAAGTGTGACAAGTGCTGTAGAATTGTGTTGGCTTCCACAGTCAAGAGAAATCTTACATGTGGCATTCTGTAATCGGATACACCATTGTCAATGCAACCTTAAAGTTAAATATTTTCCCCATTAGTTCAGCATTTATATACCTGGCATTTTACGTTTTAGTACTCTTGGAGTGTCAATATGAGAGATTTGTACACTTAATTATACTATATGGAATGCATTTTATAAGCATTCCTGGAGATTCAACAAGAAAGGTTGATG